>JAQFZG010001767.1:0-19404 GCA_034695465.1 Entomobrya nicoleti
GGGTTGCAAAACTTCACTCCGCAAATTCACCCAGTAATTAATCATTGATGCCCTACTGTAAATTACAAAACCATTCTCCAGTAGCTGATCGATTGTCCCAAACGGCAGCAGCTTTTTTGGCAATACTACGTTATAAAGGTTAGTGCTTTTAAAAGCGTTGCATAATACTAGTGCCCCTAATAAAGTTCCACAAATAAGAAATCTGAAAGATTTTAATTTCATAAATTTTCCTGGAAATGGATCTCCTTGCTCCATAGCTATTTTTGCGAGACATACAACTTTTTCAAAAAACACTAATGTGCATCTGCTTCCCTCTCGTAGGTTCATTGCAAATAAAAGAGCTATTGCAACAGCTAAAACACATATCCACACATCGGTCTCAAATACGGTAAATATATGCTGAAACCGCAAAAGTTCAAGTCCTCTGGAACCACAACTGATAAATCGAAGCTGTGAAAATCTATTTTCAAGTTGTAAAGCTCCGCTTCGGTGGCCCACCATATTTTCGTATAAATAAGCTCGCCTAATTAGCAAGTATAAAGTTATATTATGATCTTTATACTTAAGCGACTTGGTGTCTAGTATGGTTACGTTTCCAAGTAGATTCAAAAGTACAGATGTGTAAGCAAAAGCAAGGATTTGAATTTGGTCTGAATATTTTGCACTAATTTTGTAAAGGTTTTTTAACGGATTCAAGAGTGCTTCCGAATTATGCAAGGTGATGTCTTTCATTTGCCTCGATAAACTAAATTTACCGTAACTACTGAGAGATCGCAAGTCTAATGGCCACATGGTGGTTGCTCGAATTTTATCCAGTAAAATTATATTTTCGAATGAGATCAAGTTAATATTCAATAGCTGAGTTGAAATAAGGGTCGGACATTCCATGCAATAGGATATTAAGCTTAATTTAAAAATATCACAACTTTGAGGAGACAAAGTGGTGTGCATAGTGCAACTGATAAAGCCAACAATATGGATATTATTTTGAACAGAGTATTGGCTCTCAATAAATGCACCTGGAATATAACTTGGTGGGGGTAAGGGAGCGTGCATTAGCCAGTTTAGCAATTCAGTCGATTTGTAATCAGCTATGCTTTTAGAGTCTAGAAAGATAATAATTTTTGGTCTTAAGCTTGGCATAAACTCGAAATCTATAGTGTAATTATACCAAAATAGATCCGGAAATTTGTTGTTTTTAAACAAGTTTTCCGGCATATTCAGATTAACCAGAATTTCACATTCCCACGGTTTAGACTTTAGGAGAAACCTCTCGTGATCTAATTCAACGCAGTAACCAGTGTTAAAATTACTTATCCTTAAAGGTTTATAGAATTTGGAGATTTGGCAATCAAAATATCCCGCACTTTGTACATAATTATTTCTTGACAAGTTTTCCAATTTACTGTGTAATTCTATTGGTAACCATATCGGCTCAAGGCGTGTTAGGTTATAGTTTTTACGGACTTTTTTCATTTCCCGATGATTGAACACTATATCAAATTTTCGAAGTAAAATCGGCACGGCTGCTGTTTGGTCAAAATCCGCACTTTCCCAGTTTTCAAATGTTACTAAGCATTTTTCGGCTGAAAATCCTTTCAGATAGGTAAAAAGGTTTCTTAATTTAAAGATATTTGGCGTTTTAGTGTTTGATACTTGATATTGTTCTTTCAAGCCTTTGGCAATTTGATAAAAATTCTCTATGCGTTTCCCATATATAGTATATTTTGGAAAATCTTCTGGTTTCAGATTCTCCTTTGAAATGAATTTCATTCTATAATTATAAATTTTAGTTTTGGTTTCTGAGGGAGTTGGTAGAAGTAAACAAATAAAAGGTAGGAATACAATTACTACTTTCACCATCCTGGTGTATTTAAATTCAATCTATTTTTGTGCTAATCTGAACAAAGAAACTTTGGCCTAGAGGTAGCTGTGTACATAAAGTGGACGTTGAAATATTGGGTTTTGGATTTTTTGTAGTGTCGTTTTTTTGTTTTTACAAGTTGTAGTTTAAAGTTGGTTTTTAAAAGACAAGTTTATTCAGTTTGATTTCAATCATCACAAAATTCAGACACCTAAATTTTTGGAATTTTCAGTATTTAGCAGTTTTCGTTAAAACTTTAAATATTATATTTAATGCGCTCTAACATACTAACTTGTTTTACTGAACGGATAGTTATCATTCTGAATATTTTTCATCAGCTTTAGGTCGTTTTTCTAATTCATAAATGTAAAGGATTAATGTTTTTGTTTTTCATTTGACGGTGAAATTTTGGAGCTTAAATAAGATTACTATATTATTCTTGGGTTACTATTGATTGAACATCGGACAACTAGTCGTGAAATATAAATAGTGTCTTATTTAGGATTGGTGGCAAATGAAACCAAGAATCCCAGAAGTTGTGTGTTAAGAAAATATTGAAACCCTTAACTCAAGGCTTTTAAAACTTATTTTTTCACCTTTGCTTGGTTAAGTTGAAAGTTCAATTACCAGAACTAAACTGTCATTAGCCTGCGAAGTATATTGGTTTCAAAGTTAAAAGTAAATTGTTTTTTAGACATTTTCATGCAAGGACACAACATATTTGTATGAACATCTAAAAAATAATTTATAAGCACGAGGCTATATTAATTAATCTGCAAGGTATTGCGTGTTAGCTATCCTTGTCTGCGGGTTTTAAATAGGGTAATTTATCGCGTCCATATATATCTATATAAGCGACTACTGCCAGTACGTAAAACAAAATATGTATGAACAATCAAAACGAGTGTTAGAAAACATTTTCCAGTTTAAAAAATTTGTAGTCAGCAAATTGGGAGCAAAATAGTTCGCAGAGCTAAATACCACGACTTGTATTTGCTTCGTCCATATATAAGAAACTTTAGTTAATATTTTTTTATTCCAATATACATATTAAAGTGGTAAATTGTCCTGAATCTTAATTACAAACTATTGATTTTGAGGCTTGGCATATAATAAATGTGTTTATATTCGAACACGTAAAACATTTCTGACAACTTCTAATATGCAAACGTTTTAAATTTTGCTTGGTTTTCACTAATTCTGCCGGAGATGTTTTTTTAGGATCTTCTGTCTGATAGTTCTTAAAATCACGATAAAGAAATTTGGCTAGAAAATCCTGCGATTAAAATTTCATGTGTTAACACTTTCACTCTCAAATTATTTTAATATAGCAATACAGTTATTATTTACAGTAGTTCTGCGGCACAATTGTTTTCGCTTTTAAAAGTCATATATGCAAAGTACATGCTATAATCCAATAATTATTCATTGATTATTTCATTTGGTATATTCTCAAAGCTTATTTTAGTATATTTTATCGATTTAAAAATGCATGTTATTTGGCTTAAATATTTAACAAATACCACTTAAGCTACTTTTTGGTTTTCTTGAAACCGATTTTTGGTTGACAAAATTTAATATGTTGAAAAAATATGGTTAGCTATATCAAAGCAAGGGATGTGATAACATGTGTTTAATAGATAGATGCACTATATAATATTCTATGAAAATATGTAACTGATTCATTAGAAATTAAATTCAAGTTGAGATTTTTTACCTAAAACTAGTAGGTATATCGTCTTTACCGGAACTCGATGTAATGGAATTGCCATCATTATTTGCCATAATAGCACATGAAAAGTAAAAGTTATAGTACTGGCTAGCAGATAATTAGGGAACGAAACTGCAGTTGCATTTTATTTCATCGTTTCTCTTTTGTTTGGTTAGGAGATTGGTTGAAAGAAAGTGGAAAATAAAGAAGGGAAAATCTGTATCAATTTTTATACTCGAGAGGATAAGGTCATAAGAATCAAGTCAGGTTTATTGGGACAACGGAGATTTTTACGAGCGTCTTTTAAAATGATGGCCAGGAGAGTGCATTTCCATGTATTTGGTCTGTACAGGATGAGCCTTGATAGTTCAATATACCCCTAGTAACTCATTAGACCAAACACCCTAAAAACTCGAGAAAAATCTAAAAAATATATTAAATACAAATTGTCAAGCTTTTTTACAGATTCACTCTTTTGATGTCAAATAACTATTTTCAACTTACCAGATATTTGTTTATGTTTATACTGTTGAATTAAATGTAACATCAACAATCTATATGAAAGGGACAGATTTCATATAAACATGTAACCCTATCAACTTCAGAAATTTGTGATCACGTGTGTAAACAATAATGAAGCAAGAGAGAAAGTGCCTCCTGACATTTCTAAGGAAAAAATCTTCTTTCAAATATGTACATCAAGTATGATTTAGACATATGTAGATACGCATTGAAATCTACTCGAAATCTCAAATACAAATCAAGCGGAGTTTGCCAAATTGTATAATTAGCATATTAGCATAGCTAACACACGTATTTGAAGAAATGGATATAATCGAGTGTCAGTCTTTTAATTGGCAGACTTTCACTTCATTTTTATAACTTTTTTTAGCAAAAAAACTTGATTCATTACCAATAATTCCATATTGAATTAGGTATTACATTTTTGCATAGCATGGATACTCATAGAAAATATCATTCAATGATCTATTCACAAAAAAAGCCTTACCTCATCTCAATTCAGCTTCTTTTCTTTGCTTATTCACCTTCGTACACTCGATAGCTAAAAGGGGGAGCTGGGCATCTAAATCGATTCTGCAATGTTGGGGATATCACAGTCAACAACTTATGTAATGCACAAGAACAAAGGGTGAGGATACATTACGTATGTACACACCACAAAAACAAGCATAAATTTTATTACCAATGCCGACCCACAAAAAATGCACTATAGCTGGGGTTAGGTATCAAAAAAATTCTATTGTGCATTTACGATTGTGATACTGCTACAATGATATGAATATGACCAATTCGGAAATCGATATGGGTTCTTACGTTTTGTCACGTCGTTACTCATACAATTTTTCTGGTTTGCTGACTCACTATAAAAGCTATATAAAATGGGTACATGGAATTGTTTGTTTCAGGGTTAGTTTCGTGAAAATCAAAGCCATAATAATTAGTAACCAACAATTTAAACTATACATTACTCCTGTACATTATTGTGGTAATAGTGGGTAATAATTTAGGACACAACCATTATTTCGAAAGTAGTAATGTTTTAATATGCTTATGCCCTTTTTTATTCCGAAAAAAATTACGAAAATATATGATATTTAAGGGTACCTACTTATTCGTCTTCAATGTTTTGGAGGACGACATTAGGGGAACAAAGTTAAGACAGACGCTTTAGTTGGATTTGTTTGTAAAAAATACTTTCATTAGCATAGAAAAACATATTCGTTTCCGTACACCAGATGTTTTAAGCGGAAAGTTAAACTCTTCAAAGATATATTTAGAATAATCATCAACTTTATGGATAGCTTGTTGAACACAAGCCCATTTAAACGACACAGAAAAAATGTGTGAGAAGATGCAAAAAAACGAAAATATATGACACCGTTTAACAATTTAGGAACTTAAGTAGCCCACAAATTAATGTTTTTCAAATAGAAAAGATTAATGTATTCTGATGGACAATTAAATATACAAGCAATTAGATTTCTTTTTAAAACCAGACAATTTTATTTCTTCAATTTCATATTGAGGACAATTTAAAATAAAAATGTACAACGATGAGTTTACTTGATTTAAAGGTTATTTAAATTTCATAATGCCATGGTCAGTGATTCAAGCTACTCATTTTAATATATTTTACTTTGACCTTTAAAATCCAGATTCCACAAAAATTATGCGGTATTTTATTGATCACATTCCCTTAAAAACTAACTAGAGTTGCATTGTTTTACATGCATTGTTGCATTGTAGACTTTTGAGTGAAACTTGCGTGTGAAGACTGCAGCTTGTACCATAATGCATTATTCCACCAACCATTATGTCTTATTCACCAATAGTGTATGTAAACCGAATCAAGTGTTAGTTTATGTGTTTTATTTTTCGGTTGCATTCAATTTAGATCATGTCATAAAGTTTGTGCATAAAAGTGCACGCATCAGAATTTACTGCATTTCTACCAAATAAAGGTTTACCATACATAAATGTGTATGTGTGCCAAGTTGAATAAGATATATGAAACCAAGAAAAAATTAACTTTACATTGAGCGGTTTTGAAGATTTTTAGAATATCAGGTCGTAAATAAAGCAGTATATCTGTTTCTTGTCTGTAGCGACGTTTACAAATCAGTCGTAATAAAGTTGAAGGGAATAAAAGTCGGCATGATTTTTAACCTGCTTTCCTTCACTGACAGGGTTTCCTACTTGCATTTGACTTTTGCTTGTTTTTTGGTGTTCGTTGCATAAATTGATGGCTTGACTTTTATCCTAAATTCAATTTTACGGTAATGATTGTAGTAAGGTTGCTACGGAACGTGCCACTGATGAAAATATTAGGCTTTCAATATTTATTTGTTTAGTGAGCTGCTCAATAACAGAAAAGGCAAAATGTATTGAAATGCAATATAATGTGCAGGATGATAGCAGGGTAAACTTTAGTGTTTGTTTGGTTTGGAACGTGATTGGGTCTAAATGTTTCCGATAATTGCATTGCAATAATCAAGCCAATTTTGTTGGTGGTGTTGACAAGCTGATAGAAAATAGAGCATGATGCTCGAATGCTTTTGAGAATTAAAAACTTTTTTTAAGCTGTATGTTTGCTACTTTATACTTCGGTCAAAATGTCAGCAGTACATAGTAAATTATTGAACATATTGTTATTGTTTCTTAGGAATATTGAAAGTCTGTATCTACTTTATCGGTGTCTTTGTCTGGTTAAATTAGAATCAGTTTGATGATATCTTGCTTATATCTGCGGTACGTAACATAATGTATGTCATCTTGTCATCTAGATTTTTTTTCAGAAGAAAATATACTCACGGTTCACATCAGATATATGTTTCTATTACCTTGCCATCTTATAATAGTTTGAGTTTTCCTGTTTTGGGGAGTTACTAGAAATGCAAGAAAATTTAAAGTCACGAGACTAACCGAAATTTATGTTGTTGTTTTTGCGGAAGGCAACTAAAACAACGCAGAGCACCACAAACAGCGATGTGATTATGTGACTTTCTTTCATTTATTTCATAAAACCACCACAAATATTAATAATTTGAATACGAAGTTTCGTTTTAGAATACAACTGACCTTGAAGAATATATTTAATATATACCGTCCTTTCTCCATAATATGTAGAGTTAGATAATAAAATGTTACTGTTACTGTAATTACTATAATACACTAGCTTTGAGACTAAGAATATGCTGAAATATGTTTTCTATATTGCGATATCATATTAAAATTATTTCTTTACCCTTTTCTCCATTCCCACACTTTCATACATAGAACTGAATTTGTGTGTCTTTTGGTGAATGAGTTCATGTGCGTTACTAATTCATTTAAATGTCTGGAGTTCCCATAAACTTACACACGGTGGCTTGAGGAACCAGTGCACAGCACAATGCACGTATGCCACCTGTACTTTAATTTCCGGTGTATTTCCATTATTACATTGAGCATCTACCCCATTTACTCTAAAGGAAGCGATAATAGTTTTGTTGAGATTATACAACTAATACACTGAGTATATGAAAAGTTATAAGGACGAAGATTCCAAACAAGTTATCAAGCAGTTGACATAGAAAGAATTATAAAGTATTGAAATTGATTATTTCTCGCACTGTTTACCAAATCAGTACCATCATTAATTTTGTGTGGATGTTTCTCGTTTCGAATCTGTCGTTGGCAGATTTCAATGTTGATTATCTCCTATTGTAAAAAAATATACTTTTTATTCATCAACCACAATAATATACATCATGTCATTCAGATATCAACACCTCTTTTCATGTTGACTACATCTCCAAGTGTAGCATACACAATGCATTGATAATTAAAAAGGTTAATATCCTGCATTGAATTCGTTCACTTCAAAATTTTCGCTGTTGTCAAATTTATAAAAAGAACGGCACAAAGAAACCCTGAAAGCATTATCGGTTTGATATAAAAAAGGAAAATTGAATCCATTTCTGGATTATTATTATCACCAGTTTTTTTAGCCCTTTGTGGGTCGAGTACACACATTTGGCACGCTTAAAAAATGCACATCAACCGTATCCTTTTGTTTGACAGAGTGCACGCCTTTTATGGACTTTTTATTCATGTCAGTTTCATCTTCTTTCATATTCAACTGATTTCAATTGATAAGTAATAAAAAATAAAAAAAGGAGTTCGTTCGATGTTCATTTCTATGAAGTAGATATACAGATAATGCTCATGTAAAAAAGATTTACAAGCTATGTTCTAGTTTTAAAGCAGATGTTTTGGTAATAATTTTTCATTTGTAGCGGAGTAATAAATAATAAATTCTCTGATTTGTTAAGCTATTTTGCAATATACCCCATTTCCACTGAACTTGCACTAACCATTGTCCAAAAGTGTTCACCCATTTAAAATACAAAATTATTTTAGCCCCATAATTTTTAATAATATCTTGGTTTATTAAAGGTAACTTCGGTTTATTTCATTAAAACTGTGACCAAAGTCAAGTATTAAAGGATTTTTTCATATTCCTTAATACACTTTTAAAACGGTCGGCTCAAATATTGATTTTGCTGCATTAGTTTTATCCAAATGCACATATGTCCATATTGAAACATCCAATTTACCTCAAGAGAGGAAGGAAGTAAACGAATATAAGGAAACTTGATAGTAAACACGTGACACAGACTTATAACGCATTTAAGAAAACATTTTATGAACCGCATTTCCTTCAAGTTTAAAAGGTGCCTAAGAGCATTTTTTACAAATAAATAACAATGTGCAACAAAGACATTGAAACCTTTCATTAAAGTTTAAATAAATAACCATGCACACTGTCTGCATTTGTTTGCAAAGCCTTATAATTTCGTTCTATTTAGATTGAGATCTCAAACGCACCACCACCATCACCATTGTAATATTACCCTTATATTTAAATTTTCATAGAACCCGGAAAAGAGAACTCTTTTGCTGCATAAGTAATGCACCAAGAGACCCATTTATTTTCTAGAAAAAAATGTGCTTTCGACACGCTTTTGTTTGGAATGCGTTTTATTCTTTTTTTCTAGGAATGAGCTCTTATTTCATGAATACTAACCAGGATCACACGCAAATACACACACACATGATGTTGCATGCATGTGGGCATGTATGTATCCATGACTGTTGAACCAATACCAAATTATTTACTTAAAATATCAGCTTTCTCCTCCACTAATGTATAATTACGTTACTTTTGGGAATAATGGAATGAATGGGTGGAAAAAAATAATGTCCGGGTTTCATGCACAATTATATGGATTGTGGTGCACTTGTTTCTAACGTTGAAACCGAACAATGGTATATTTTAGAGAAAAAACCTTTCAGTTTCGGTTAGATCCCGAACAAATAAATCGATGAATGAATTTGTATGCATTCGTTTTCAGTAGCCCTTTTGTATTATATTTGAAACACAACGATATATTTTTAGATTGACTCAAATACATATCATTATTTTACAGAGCATGTCAAATATATAAGAAATGATCTAAATGACATCTCTATTTACCAAAATAATATTTATTTATATGTGAATGTTTGGCTGACGCCTTTTTCAGCTTAATTCGTTCAGCTTCAGAAAAAGTATTAATATTTTTGTACCTTTTTTCGTACAGTACAGTTTTAGTTGATTTTTTCACTACAATAACTACAGTGTAAATTTTAAGTAGTTTTGTTGGTAAATTAGTCAACCAGAAAAAATATGCTTAGTAGAAATATTTAACTTTAACGTTTGATATATTTTTCAAAATGTGAAATGGATACAATTAAAAATGCAACTAATTTTACACAAAAGCACATGGCGAGAATTAAGTTTTGGTTGGAGTACCACACAAAGCCATTCAAGAAATGTGCGGGTTTTGGGGATGCGTTTCCTGGTAATACAAAAACTGTAATTGATATTACGCAATTTTCCTCCACATTATCTTTATATTTTGGGGGAAACGAACAATAGCTCAACTACATATTACACTAAAATAAAAGGGCAGCCTCCTGCAATTTTTTGGGAACAGTAGCTGAAACCCTTTTCTCACGATTTTTTGTTTGAATGTACTACTGATGAGTTACTGTATTGATATCCCAAAAAAAACTTTTACCTTTCATTTAGTAAATGTCCGGATAATTACTACGGTGTGTTGACGAGACAGGAAATACTGACATGCGTTGTTAATCGATGTAACAATATCAATAAAAAGATCACTTGTAATTCCCAGTATATGCGTAACACAGAATTCCTTACATTAGATACACTACCTGCTTTAAAGTGAGAATTCGTTACGCAGTCGGATACAATGTTTAAGAACACATGTAGCCCAAGCATCGTTTTGGAATAGCAAAACGTGAGAATCAAATTTCAAACAAAAAAATGTAAAGGTGTATTCATAATTTAAAATCTTCTCCAGAATTTTCAGGTAACTTAAAAATTTACACTTGTTTTTGTCCATTTTATTTTACAACAAAACACATTACAAAATTACGTGTAAGCTATGCAAACAAAGCTCATTAGAAAAAATTACATTGCTCCAAGTTAAAAAAATTGTGAAAACCCATCCCTCTGAAATATGATTATTACAGATGTTTGACGTAGTAATAACAAAGGATACAACATCATTATATATCTCCACAAGTAAACTTATGTATTGCACGCTTTTCATTTCACTTTGTAAATTTCATTATGATATTTTTGTGGTTTGCTTCGAATAAAAAATCTAATAACTTGGTTTCTAGATTTGAGAGTAACGAGTAACTTGTTATATTTCCAAATTGTACGAGTGTAGTGCAATAATAGTAAAAAAGAAGAAGAAAGAAACAAGAAAACGATAACAATAAAAAATAATTTTAGGTCGAAAATTTTTTTTTTTCAAGGCGAAAAAATATCCAGAAGTTTTGTCTATTAGGTTGGGTGGTTACTGGTAAAAAGAAATGAGATGCTTTAGGTGTAAATCCTGTATATTGTAAAATATATAGAAAAAGTGCATCTAAGCATTATACAGTGCAAGGGCAAATGCACTAGCGACCTTGTGTGCGTAGAAGTGCGTACCGTGAAGCTTGGTTCGTTCACTCTTTAGCAAAAGTGTGTGCATTTCCCAAGTTTCCCCTTCAGTTTCATTTGAGCTTCTCAGCAGAGCAGAGTGTGAGTGGAGTCGAGGTGAATGAGTAAGGTGACGACACGTAGATATATATATTTTTTAGAATTTTTGTGATCTTTTGTGAAAATCGAAAACTGAGACCAAGCTTTTGTGGGATACTGTTACCATTGGAATTTCACCATCAAAGTTGAATTTAAGCCTTTTGGTTTTGAAGTGCATACTAGAAGACAGAGATTAGTTTTGGTGAAAGAAGAGTGATGACTGTGTGGTGAGTGGTTATTTTCGGGATTGAAAGTGAAAAGAGGAAGGATTAAAGGTGTGTGCCAGTATAGCTATTAGTTTTGTTTTGCAAATGTATTTGAATTTCAAAACAAAAGTGTGAAAAAATTAACACTTTTTGTGGAAAAATAGAAAACGATTTGAGCAAAATAAACCGATTTGAATACTCGAGTTTTAAGTTTTGGAATTTTGTTGGATGCTAATGAAAAATTAGCTATAGGATCTTCTATATTTTTGGTACGTAAGTTCACACATTTTTCATTTATTTATTTTTTGCTAAAAATACGATACACGTTTTTGTGGAAACTATTCCATTATATATTAGATCTATATAAAAAAAATATTTTCTGAAAACTATTTTTAGACAAAAAGTCTGACATTAGAAAACTTTTTTGTTAAGATTTTAGTGTAAAGTACGACACGATGTACACCTAAATGAAAAACACTGTTTTAGCTTAAATACTCAGCTCGCTACACGAAAAAAATTCGTGCGTGAGAAAAACGCAGTAAAAACGTCACTAAATTTTTCAGTCATTTTCACAAAAAACACCATACAGAGAGCTATTACGGAAAATATACAACACAGTTTTACTCTTTGTATGTTTTTAAAAAGTTAACAAATGAACAGGTCTCAAACGAAAAAAAGATTTATAGTATTTTTTTGCATTCATAGGAAATCATTCATTTAAACGTATTTTAAAAACTATGGCTGCATACCACACTAATTTGCCTATAAAAAAAATCTCGCATGGTCACCAAAATAGTTTAACTTTTTCCAGATATATTTTATATTATCTTAAGTGGTAATTTTGGATCAGGAATTTTGACTCTGGTGATTATACTTTGAAAATATTTCTTTTGAGATTGCATATTGTAAAAATTTATCCTATATCTATGCAGATAGTGTAACTTGGCATTTTTATTGACACACCCACCCTCGCCTTTTAAATTCCTTAGTTTACACGAGAAAATTATAGTGCAGAGTTTGACCATATTCCCTTTGGGGGCAATCAAAATGCCATTGTTTACACTTACTGGTGGCTACAATATAACCATAAGCTTAAATGCATTAACTTGGAATGTGGACTTTTTCCAGTAAAATCTACACAGTAATGTGCACAATATGCACCTTACTGAAAACTGAACTTGTTCTTTTAGTATCACAAGTTGCATCAGAAATAGAACAAAGTTTTTGTCGACATGGTGCATATGCATAAAAATGAACGTTCAGATTTTTACACATTTTTGAGCAGATCAAGTCATAAAACCTGCTCCGTAAAAGTGCATGCATCAGAATTTAGAGTTTTTTCTGTAGTTTTCGTAAGAAATATGTAACTTTTATGCATTCACACTAAATGTGGAAAAAATAACAAACATTAGAAAAAGTTCTAAGGAAGGTTTTTGAGATTTTTACTATGTCAGCTTCTAAATTAAACTGTGTATCTGTTTCTTGTCATCAGCAAAAGCGGTAAAAATAAACGTAGTAATAAAATCATCCAATGCAGTGCATGAAAAATCCGAGTAATATTTTTTTGCTTGTCTAAATGAATCGTCTTGACTTTAACTTGACTTTTGGATTTACGGATAGCTCGATTTTGGTTTAATAAATTAGGAAGTTTAGTTCAATGGAAAGTAGGAACGAGAAGGTGTCTATAGAAAATGATACTGTTTTTGTACGTGCCAATGAAGAAAACATTAAGCTTTTCGTATTTATTTGTTTAGGGATCTACCCAATAACAAAAATAAGTAACAACTTTGTATACCCATACAAGTATTTTATTTGGAACGTGATCGTTTCTCACTTTCCCTAGTCATTTATATTGCGGTACTAATCGATTTTATTTAGAAATTGTTGACAATTTTAATAATAACATGCTGTGAACTATTGAACTTGAACTTTAATAAATTTAAACAAAACGCTAAATTCATAGATTTTAAAAATCCTTGTAGCTATTTACTTCAAACTAATATACGAATATGCACGCAAAATGCACCGAATATTTTTAACAAAAAAGAATAATAGCCCATAAAACACAAAAAAATACTCATCCAACTGCCTATTAAATCATTTCCACATTTTTGGCTACCAACTGTTACTATTCTCATCTCTAAACAATATACGTAATCTCTCCTCCAACCTTGAAAAAAAAAGTTTTACTACTTTTTCCTACACTTTTAGGGAAAAAATATATTAAGCACTTCAATGCACACAAAAGCTTTATATGTGCCATATGTTCAAAAGCACTCCTCTACCTTGAACTGATCACAAACCCAAGATATCGGTGTGAATGAAATAAAGGTGGGCTTTTCTCTACTTTTAATGGTTTAGGTATAATGCATGCCATGTGTGTTTGTGAGGGAGGATAGGAGAGAGTACAACAGCTTGTATATATTTTTTCTCTAGAGAATTTTTATTCACGGATGTATAAACATCTTGAAACATTACTACTGTCCATTCCAATCACGATCATAATTTTTGGTGATCTGATCACGGTAGAAATGGCCGAAACAAAAAAGAATCTGTTTCCTTTTTTAAGAGAACAAGGGAAGCAATATGGTGTGTTTCGAGAGAAAAAAAATTGAGATCGGTGAAGAAAAAAGTAACACTTGTTGTTTTTCTGATATTTCCGGTGGTGATGGGGATGATTTAGTGATTTGTTAAGAATTCTCTACGAAAAATAGCCTATAGCTGTTATACTTTCAAATAGAAAGGCTGATCGGTAAACAATGGATGACCAGACCGGACCATTATATGAATAAGATATCTTGGAAAAGTATAAATCATTTATTGGTTACACGTGTAACAAGATTAAAAACATGTTCGTTATATTTTTTGGAGATTTCTTGTTAAATAAGTTTTTGAGGATGTTTGACAGTTTAAGGAATATATGAGTAGTAAATACTTAGAGATGCAGCAGTTAACATTAATCATTAGTCCATTTATCATATTTTGAAAGGCTGGTCACTTGAACTTGGCAAAACGTCAATTTCAGCTCAGCCTACTCTCTCGAAGTTGACCTTAAACTTTGGCAAAAACTTGTGACCCTGGCACTGTCTTAAAAACAGCTATATATCGAAAGCAATTCATTTTAGTTTGAAGTGTGCTCAAAAACATTTTGCGTGGGTGGGACGTTGTTATGATGATTTATGGTTCTACTTTGTAGTCAGATACGATCCCTAAGTTAACATATTTTGTGGACATTATATTTAAAATTTCTAATGCGAAAGTTTTTATAAAAAGTGGAATTGGACATTTCAGTTAAGCCTTCTTTTAACCTTATTTGTTAAAAATCTATTTATCTGGATTTTACCCACCTGATTCACAAAAATTCAATCTTAATCAAATAAAGAAAATTTAGAAGTGTTAATTTTCTTACGAAAGCTAAAAAATAACTTGTTGAAATATTCACCGACTTTTAATCCACCATAACATAAATGTAAGTTTTACCGGCTTAAACCCTTTTTAAATCCTAAGTTCCTTCCTTTTTAAAAAACCGACAAAGCTATTACGTCTCAAAAGTGTATAATGTAATGAAAATGTAATCACAATCATAAAGCTCATATTTTTCGCTATGATCTCCAGCTGTTTCTGTTGTTTTGTAGGATACACGGTATAACTTCTTTTTTTTCCTGATTTATTACTCTAGTGCCGGCAATGTTTAGAAGGATCTCCACTCCACAGGGAACACAACTAAATAAAATTTACATGAATAATCACACTTACAAACTGTTATGACTCAATTTTACCAAAAAAATCATGCTTTAAAATATACGCACTCCTTATTTCCCGTATATCTATACTTATGTGTGTGTGTGTGTGAAACGAATCATGTGCCAGTGACAATAATCACACCTAAATCCCGATTTATTACCCATCATCACCACTTTCTCTAAATCCATCAAAAAAATGCATCCTACACCAAAGCTTATCTCAAAATATACTGCAGTTGTACTGATATCCCAAAAAGCTTATATGCTTATCAGTAAACTAAAATATAAACTACTATCCTATTCATTCCAGTTATCTTTGATGCATTTTTTTGTAATGTAAGCGTTTATTTATAAATCGATAAACAAAAAACTTATAAGATGCACACATATATTTTACTGCTGTTAATATACCAAGTTTACATCTGTTCGTTTGGCCGTAGTACAAAGTGCATCTATTCAACGAACCAACCAAGCGATTGTACATTTTGTGCTTTGTTTGTATTTGTTTGGATCATATCATATCATCCGAAATGCAATATCACAAAAAGGTTTCCTAATGTGCTATATGCTGCTGACTAATCCTCTTTGTCCAAAAACGAAAAAAGCCGACCGACAGACTCTGTAAGTTCATTGTTGTATATACATGAAAATGTAATACTGTTAATTTTGGTAATGTATTCATTTCATTTAAAAACCAAATGTATTTACAAATAGTACAACTTGCTTTGCTTGGTCTTTTTTAATGGAATATGCTGAATAAAGCTAATCTTGTTTTTTATAATGTTAAGGTGTTGATTTTTAACGTTGTGGAGATTAAAACATGTATATTTGGTGTGTAGGCATATGTGTGGAGTGAAAACACGTTAGTAAAAAAGGTTCGTTCGGTGCTGAATACAAAAAAAAGAGTGACGAGAAAGGGGATGGACATTAATTTGATTAATGTCACGGGTAAATGAATGGCCCATATGTGAAAATTGTGCGAACATAAAGCATGTGTTAAGATTTCGGTTAATTCTCTAAACGAATACGTTCTACTTTACTCGTTCGTTTTTTACAAAGTACGATTTTTCTTTTGTTCTTTTAATTTTTTTTTTGTTTAGTAGGCGGACATTTATTTTAGAAAAGTGACCACAAAGTAGTGGTGATTCGTTATTCGGGCCTACTTGGCTAATTTCCATTTTAATTGGTTTTTAGTTGTCAGCAAGCCATCAAGTTAAGAAAAAAAGAATCGTTCGAAACGTTCTTCTTAACTTTGTTCGTTTCTTTGGTATAATCGTTGCAAATTTTTTGACAACTGGTTAATGTACTTCTTTCTGTTTACGATACCACCACATCACCAAAATACAAAGAAGTACGCTAATGTCGAGATGGACATCTCATTAAACTAATTTTTTGCACTAGCGAAAAAAATACGCATTTCAAAATGAACGTGTGTCTTTCGTGCAGCCATATATTTTGTACGTGACTTACTTCGCTAAAATATCAAGTAAATCAACCCACGCGTCCATCATCATCACACATTACACTAATTAGTTTTCTTTCGCTTCCCCTCCAAAAACACTGTTGGAATATTTCGCCCTAAGAAACGTGCTACATGTTTCACACAATTGAAAGCTGTAGTTTCCTTACACATTTCATTTCATTCCATTTTCCAGAAAGGAAACGAGTATACAGACAGAAGTCGCAACTTCGAATGTACATTCGAATAATATGTAATTACACAGGAAATTACTTTCCATTTCATTTTCCTTTTTCACTGAGCTCTCACACTGTTTTCCAGAATATTTCACACGGTTTTAAATAAAATATACCGGAATCTCAACATTATGAATGGAGTAAAACGGTAATGCACACAGAAACCCGACTTACATTAAACTTTCCATCATTTCTGTTATTATTATTACCTAATTATGTATTTGTCATGGGAAATATTGTAAAGTGTGTAGTGGATGTAAGCGTTTTTCATGTATTACCTGTTAACTTCCTATGGCTTGCACTTTTTTTAAACTGAACGAGTTCTCTCGCCATATGGTATACATGGGTTTCACTCTAGAAAAAAAGCGGTTACATGGTTAGCTTGTTACAATAAATGTAATCCTTCATATAATTATGATAAGTACTGTTTACTTTTTTACGTCCGTCCGTTCGTTTAGAAAAAGGCAGTCGTTTTTGTGTATACCTATCAAACAAACAACAAACCTATCATTTTAACTTTTTTTTTGTGATAATGATAGTTTGTCTGAAGTAGAAAAAGGTAAACAAACAAGACAAAAATAAATGATACGCGATGAGCAAACAAAACACATATCCAATTTGTACATTATATAATTATTTCACAGTGTGGATCGCACAACACATATTCATGTAAACTTAAACGAACAAAAAACGTTAACAAGATTGGTATTAAACCCATTAAATATATATGTGTAAAATTACCGTAATACCAAAAAACCCAACTAAGAATGTATGGTAACTTTATATATATTATAGGATGTGTATATTTAATTCGGCTAACAATGAGAAAATGGCGCAACGACCTAATTTCCTGGAGTAGCTGCTATATTCGAGTTACGTTGCAATGAACAAAATTAATTACATTTGTATTTTATGGCTATTTTCTTTTTTTGTATTGCAGGTTTACTATTTGGATATTAAGCAGGATACCAGAACTGAAGAATATAATGGAGACTTTAGCAAGTAGACCGGGAAGAAGAAAGTGTGGATGTGAAATAGTAATTGGGAAATTGGGTTTTATTATAATTGTATCCAGTTTTCTTACAGGTAAGAGCAAATTGCAAAAATACATACGAATATATTTGCACACCATTTTGTTTGCAGACAGTAGAGCAATAAAAGGGAATTGTGTTTTGGGTCGATGGCTATTAGTTCAGCAATAAAATGGTATATTCGATCGTTTTCTTGATTAAACAAGTTACGGAATACGATAAAGGAAACATAAAATAAAATGGAACGTAGCTATGCAAAAAAAAGTCACATGGGAACATTTACATTTGTGTATTTTATAGCATGACGTGTAAACTATGCGAAAAATTTCAAACGAAAATTTGAGTTTCTTTTCTAGATAAAATCAAGTCTACTTGTAAATATTTTAAAGTGTACGATGAAATGCAATTTTTTTTAAAAGGCGACAATTTTTTGTTAAATTCTTGACAACTCGGAAGCAGTGCCTTAGGCAAATCAAGAACAAAGAGTATGTCTTAATGACTACATCTTTTACTTATTTTGATGACGTGACGTGATGACTTGTAAAATACAAAAAGGAATATTTTGATGTAAGCAAATTATTCAAACGACGTGTGAGAACAACCTCAAGGCATATATTTTTCTGTGGTGACTCAGTCCTTTTGACAGCTGCTTCCTTTATTTCAAAAATATGTTTTTCTTCGAATGTAATTCTCTGTGCACAAAAAGTAAGCATTCAGTTTTCCTACATAGTTATGTTGATTAGGCTTGCTTCGAGATAAATTCGAGATGCAACCAAATAAATTGAGGAAAATATATTTTTACATTTTAATTTCTTTTGGGACCTTTATCATCAGTACACAATTGCATATTATTATGCAGAATATCACAAAAAGTTTTATTTTTTAACTTAAAGGAAGTTTCATTTTTAGTTGTCGTTTCTGTCGTTGAATTTCAAACAAATCAAAATATGTACCTTTTAAAATAATTCCTAAGAAAACTCTCCATCTCACGTCACTATTTTCAGAGAAGAATCCCCCACCCAACTCCTGCCTTTTCTTTTTGCATTATTAAATTTACGTGAGAACCGAAACGTGATGCGTGTGTAGTTGTGGCATGGCACGAGTAGCTTGGATAGATTTATGGATGCATATAAAATATTTATATAGATCCAAGTTTTCTTGGGTTTTAAAGCATCTGCTTTCTGTCATTCACAAGCATACATAAATACATGTCTTAGAAGATGCATCAATATTTTTATTCAATCTTTCAAAAAAGCTTGTCTAGAACATCAAATCAGATTTGGACGAATCACATTGAAAAATAAGTGACATGAATAAAAAAATGTTTTACGAAATCTCGGGGCACACGTTACACGTGTACATATACCTGTTATATTAAATATAATACATGCAGAATATTTTGCTTGAGAAGTAAAGCTTGTACAATAATTGTGTTTAGTTCAAAAAGCTAGACAGTTCATATCTCTTAAATTATGATTATGTGGTGATCATGAC
>JAQFZG010001768.1:0-19402 GCA_034695465.1 Entomobrya nicoleti
AAGCAAAAGAGCTATTAATAGAACGTATGTTAGTTCTAAAGTTTTTGGACAATGGATCTTGCATTGTCAAAAGACTGCGTAAACTATCTGGATATGCAGGTAAGGGCGGTGGGTTAATTTTACCCTTAGCGCAACACCGACTACTGATATTTTCAGCGATTTCATCTTTGAAATTTAGAGATTGACATGCTTGACAAACATATGTCATGTCTCCACAGGTATGCTGTACTACATTGTTTTCATTTCCAATGGATGATTCAATTTGATTTAATAAGGCAGACCGTTGGCGGTCAACTCGTAAAGAATAACTCTGACGAATTCCAACAGCTCTAACCTGTCTTTGTTCATCTGACAGATTGTCAACTCGATTGCGTTCTTGGGTTACACGATGAGTGCTTCTTTCAATCGCTTCTGCATCAGACAGATTGTTAACTCGGTCACGTTCTTGGGTTGCACGAAGATTTCTTCTTGCAATCGCTTCTGCATCAGATAGATTGTCAACTCGATTGCGTTTTTGGGTTGCCCGAAGATTTCTTCTCTCAGTGGCTTCTGCATCAGATAGATTGTCAACTCGATTGCGGGTTTGGGTTGCACGAAGATTTCTTCTCTCAATCGCTTCTGCATCAGTCAGATTTGCAATTCGTAAACGTTTTGACTCTCTATCTTTGATTTGTCTTGTCTCACGTTCTTCATCCGTTTCTGCGGCTCGTTTAGCGGCGGCAGCTGCATTTCTTATGTCCAAACGTGCACGACGTTCTTCAGGAGTTTCTTGCTTCTTAGGCATTTTTAAAAATCGGTAATGAATGTAGTCGTATTTGGAATTATTTTAAATATTAGTGCTCATTCGTAATAATGCACATAGGCGTAATAATGCTCATAGGCGTAATAATTGCTCATAGGCGTAATAATTGCTCATAGGCGTAATAATTGCACATAGGCAAGTAATGCTCATAGGCAATAAATTTTAAAGTGTTGTGCATAGACACCACTATAGGGAGGTGAAAAGGTAAAGGATAGGAAAAGGAAAGGGAATTGGCAAGGTTAAAAGTAAGTTGGTAAGTGTTGAGTAGGTAAGTGGTAAGTAAGCAAGAGGTAAGTGATAGCAGTTATCAATAAACAGCATGGTGGATGGCTTTTCCAAGGATACTGTACGATAGCCATGTAGGAAGGGGTACATGGTTTTGTAGCCAAACCTGCAAACGGCTTACAGGTTTTCTTGCATTTATTAAGGAATTGAAAAAAGTTGTTAGTTCAAAAATATTTTTAAATAATGTATTTTTTTATGCTTTTTAAGATAATGCATTAAGATTGCAACAATTATCATCAGAAATATCATTAAACGATAATTACCATCATTAATGATGTACCTTGGTTATAGTTTGAATTTACCCCTTGACTGTATGAACCGTGACTGTGTGTGTGGTGTGTAATGTGTAGTTTAGTGTGTGTATAGTCAAGTAGTATAGTGCTTTGCTGCTGCTGGGAAATGCAAGTGCATTAGTAAATTGGGAGCTGCGTGCAACAAACATGTGACATAGCTCGCCTATTGCTATGGTGCAAGTACAATGTATACTCCCCAACCAATATACAAAAAAAAAGTCTCCAAGAGCTAGCTCCCAGCATGTCCATTCCTCAAATATGATTCTTAGATGTCGACTTTACGTATAATCTGATTGTAAAGCTTGTCGGACAAAATTTTTTCGTAATTTCGCTGAACACATTTGTTTGTGATTGGCCTAAGATTTTCTATGCTTAAATTGTTGGGGTCTTTATGCAGTGGAGTCACAAAACCTTTTCTCCATTCAATGAGAACTGAAATTGATTATATGTGTATAGATGGGAACAATGTGTACTGCCACTAGTTTTTGGGATATGACAGGTGGTGCACCTTGACTACATTACTTTGACCAAGGTACATCAGATTTTTTAATTTATAATTTATCAAACATTTTTAGTACAGCCAGTTCACTTATCTCAAGACATGGTTTACTTGAGTTTACATTAAGGTTGATATTTCCTAAAGGTTCGTTTGTGTTGCTTATTTTAGAGAAATGTGAGTTTATACTATGTAACATTTTATTGGTATCCTTATTGTGACTAGCAACATATAATTCCTGAACCGCCGATTGTCTATTTTTTAAGCCAAACATTCTATTGACCAATTTGTACAAATTGTCGTGGTCCTTTTCTAACTCAGACTGAATTTTACTATTAAGATCTTTTTTTGCTTGTTGGAAGTCGACATCCAATGCTTTAGTATTTTTAATATTCGCATTACTTTTTCTCTTTAACTTTTTTTATCAACCTAAAGCTCTTTTTAAGCTTTTCATTTACCCAACCTCTGTCACCACAGCTTATTTTTCTTATCTTGTTACAAAATGCTACTTCAAATGCATTTTTTAACACATAATCCATACACGATACTTTATAG
Source organism: Entomobrya nicoleti (assembly GCA_034695465.1). Lineage (NCBI taxonomy): Eukaryota > Metazoa > Arthropoda > Collembola > Entomobryomorpha > Entomobryidae > Entomobrya > Entomobrya nicoleti. Next base: position 2,432 of record JAQFZG010001768.1, read on the forward strand.
TATGATTTTCCATCATAGATTTTCTTATTCTTAGCTTCACCGATACTCTAAAACGCAGAAAAAATATATGAAACATTCATGTCATAAAGCAGCACAATTAAAGTCATATTTTACAAAGGGCATATTTTCGCACAGGATCCAGCAACAAAGTTCATTTCTACCTAAGTGTTGTTGCATTTGTACCTATACATAATCACATCTTATTTCTAAACCCAATTTTCAAACAGCAGTTACATTAGTAACACTTCGATCAGTTCATATGCTTAGAAGAAGATACATTCACTCTACTTAGAGAAAAACGTTGATTTATATTCAGTAGCATGCAGTAGTGGCATGAACCACTTGTATGTACTTTTTATGTATAAACGTATCGCATTTTTATGTAATATAAACTATTTTCATCCGAATCAATGCACCCAAAGCTATCAATTCATCAGAATGTTTTGTAATCGCGATATTTAGACGCACCTTATAACAATTTAATCATGGCAGCAACTAATTGCTTTAATTTAACTAATCATAAAGCTAAACAATATGTCATTGTGAAAGTGAGTAGTGCCTATTTATTGACTCGATTTACGTCATTTGCAGTTTCAATTTAATTTTATCACAAAAAGGAACTCGTATTCGTGTTTTTGGGTGAGAAAAGAGACACTTATTAATTATTGCTTGTTGACACTCAAGATGCTCACATTTGCCATTCATAATGACACGTTTTTTAGCAAGCAATCACATGCTACATTTTTTGTAGTATTTTTTGATGGTTTCAAGAAGGCGAAACAAATACAGGAATGATAATACTGGAACCCAATTTATTTCAATATTAGCTCGAAGTATTCCAACGCATGTGGATTTTTATAATTCTGTGGAAAAAAGCCAATTTATGTTTCTGCTTGAAGTGCTTAAACCATGCATACACTTCTTTCTTTATTCTTTATACAACATATGTTGAAACAAATACACAGACTCTTTTGTCCGATTTTGCTGATATAAGATAATAACAACCGATATTCATAACCTTTTCATTTTTACCAACTCGAGTCACATTTCATATTTTGTTCCTCAAAACGTTGAAGTACCTTAGTGCAACATGTTAATTTTAACCCTAATCTTAGTATTTAGAATTTTCTATTTGACTCCTGCTAGAACTCTTAGGTAAGTTTAGTTTGAATACACTTAATAATAAATCGAGTTAATTTCAGATTCGCGTGGTCGCCTTCCATTGTGTAAAAATTTGCTATCCCTTTGTTATCGGTCTCTAATACTAATTTCTCTATGGTATTTTTACAAAAGAAGGGGTCGGGACAGAAAAAAGACTGGGGAAATTACTCATAGCGTCTTATCACTAATGGTATTTACCCTGGAATTCTGCTTCTTTTTAATTCCAAAACTTGTACAATTTGCGAAAAAAATGAAGCCACTAAAATTCAAATCAAGTTGGAAAAATTGACCGAGGATAACTTTGACGATGACGATTTCAAGATGTCACAACAAAAACAGGATAAATCCGAACGTAGTAAGACGAATATTCATATTACATTATTTCGAGTGTTTTAATTTTTCAGTAAGCACAATTTTAGTTGGTTAACTATTTCAAAGACTTCAAAAGCATCACAAAATTGGCCAAATATTTTTTTTATGACAAAAGATAATGACAAGCCCATCCAAGGGACCAGGAAATACTAACAAAAGGTTAGAACATGAGACTTTTGAAGATTTGGGCCTGACAATATTTTACCATTCAGCTTACGAACAATTACTTGTTATATGTAATGCTCCTGATATTGAGTAAAAAGTATTTAAATTATGTGACAATTGTAATACCGGCATATTATTACCCACTTTACATAAGGTTTGCTCTAAATGTACAAAATCGTCAGACCCAGATATACGAAAGTATTTTGTAAACAATAAAAAGTAACGTCGTTATTTATACAATATTAATCCGAAGTTTCAAATTATTACAAATCATTATTACTGAGGCAGTACTTTTCATCACTGTACTTCAAAGTGTGTTAAAAACTAAACTCACAGAATACGAAGCGATAATTACAAAGAGTTTTAAATACTTAGAATTTATATTTATAAATGCCTACCTCGCCTCCAAAGAAGGAGGTAGTCAAGCCAATCAGTGGCATCAGCAGTAAAAATATCCACTTATCATCACTTCTCAAGAAGGAGGTAACTAGGCCTAAGCGGCAGCAGAGCTCTCCTTTTATTGGGAGGAAAAGGCGGGAGAACAACACTCCCAATGATTAGTAAAATGTGATGGTTCCAGAGGTCGATCCATCACTCTATTTTTTTGATTTTATTGGCATTTTTTAAAAATGGAATGTTAATTGAACGCGTGAATTTTTATTCCTTTTTTGATTGAGGAGATTGGAGGATGTGTTCTTTTCCTGCCAACTCGTGGATGTTTCCGGAATCAACTTCTCTATTGACGAGATTTGTGGGTTGGGAACAGCCGAGTTTGGACAGAGTCCTATAGTTTTCTCTTTGTCACTTCCAGTCTCCTCCTCCGCATTTTGCTCCTTTTGTTCCAATCAGGACCTGCGGGTCCACGATTGGAAGGTGGGAGTATGTTGCAAAATGTACTCTATAGCGATGGCAAAAATAGCAATGATCCCTATGAGATCATTGCTATTTTTACAAAACTACACACAGTACAACATTGTTGCTTTCTGGGGTCCACCTGCTTTCTGGGGCCCACTTGCTTTCTGGGGTCCACGTGCTTTCTGGGGTCCACTTGCTTTCTGGGGTCCACCTGCTTTCTGGGGCCCACTTGCTTTCTGGGGTCCACGTGCTTTCTGGGGTCCACTTGCTTTCTGGGGTCCAATTGCTTTTTGGGATCCAATTGCTTTCCGGGGTCCACTTATAATTTCTGGGGTTCACTTATAATTTCTGGGGTCCACTTATAATTTCTGTTGTTCACTTATAATTTCTGGGGTCCACTTATAATTTCTGGGGTTCACTTATAATTCCTTCCTTGTCTCAGTTTGCCTCTTGTGAAAATCCCACGAGGCAACCACACTGGTAGCTTCAGTACACCACCGCTGCCGTAGAGCTACTTTCCTTTGTAGCAGCCAGCTACTCTTTACTTCTTCCCCGGCGGTCTACCAGACCGGAGAGTGGTGGTGTTGTCGCAGCAGCACCACTGAATATTATACTGAAATTCCGCCCCTTATGGGCAAAGTTAATTTTTTCTTTTCAGTGACTTTCAGTCACTCAGTTGTAAATTGTTGAGTTATTATAGGTTTTATTTTAAATAAATTGATCTTTTTTTAGTAAAATTTAACCATTTGTGTCACTGAATAATAGTTCATTTCTACTGGTCCTGTGAAACGAATTTAACTGCATCTTCTGTTTAGGGCGGTTGGGCCCTTCGAGCGTTTTAGGTCATTTCGGGTCGACGCGTGGTCATCTAAAAATGCCTCCTTTTCCAGCAGTTTGTATGTATGATATAATGTCGTAAAATGGTTAAAATAGTTAAAGTGAAATAGATTAAGTCAGTGATTAGAAATGTTGCAAGCAACAAATAAAAGCTTCGAAAGCAAAGGAAATCTCAACCGACAAAGGGTGAATTATATAATTTAATCATTTTGTACTTCCTTGTGTGAATGCAGGGCAATCTGAAAACATTTGGTTTCTTTCTAGCATTACTTTCTGACCGATAAATACCAAAATTTGGTAACATCTGAAATTATAACTCTACATCCAAATGAGATGATGGTCACAGCCAGCGGAAGTAAGCCAGTCCAAGCTGTTTTTACTGGCTTATCCTTCTTGTCAATTGCCTATGCAGTCCTTCCGGATTATCGGAAACTTCGTAGAGTTTTTTGTCCTCCTACCATGACTGCTTCAGAGACGAGTTTAATAAAGATACTCTAAATAAAATGATTCATACAGTTCAAATCAACAACATCCAACCCAAAGGTAAACTGCAAAACTCACTTTCTTACCCGTATAAACATGTATATAAAATGTACGTACTTCTATGAGTTTTGAGTCCTTTTTTGTTTGTTTTGTTGAGTCCTCCTACATTTGTAGAAGGCGACTCGGAACGGACTCTAAATGAACACAGATGCTGCAAGGAATAGCCACCAGAATGAAACCATGTCGGATCTTCAAATTGAATCACGAGACACCGCTGAGAACGATATACCTGAAAATGTGCCTGAGCCACCACAAGACACTGCTGATGATGGTATCACTGAAAATGTACCTGAGCCACCACAATACACTCAAAAGAAACTAAACAAGAAAATAAACAGTGTTGAAACGTCCCCAAAACCAAAACAGAAGATACATAAACAGGGTCTAAAACTAAACGCAAACTTGAACTACTGGAGATATGGATAATGGTATGTTATTTAGAAAATATATATATAAATATAGATATAAATTTTCATATTAATTTTAAATTTATAGTTCCAATCGCCTTACGACTACGAGTAACCCGAGACGGGCGAAAAAACTTCATCGCAACACGAAAATCATCACTTACTAATTAGACTTTGTACAATTATAGTTTTTTAACTCACTTTGATGAATTCGATCGTGCTATCTAGGTTCATAAGATATTGAATACTGATTTGTCAGTTCACAATTTACTCCTTAATTTGACCACTCTAAAGTTTCCGGAAGCAATTCTAGAACCTCCATTTCCAGGTTGTGCTGCGTATTTGGCGGCTTAATTCCTTCCGAAAGAGCAAATTTGTGTGTTGTCTAGAAAAGAAAATGTCGATTCAATTAGCAACTACGCGTTTGACCGTAATTACGAAATGAATGATGTGGGCCCCTACTTCATTACCTATTATAACCACACTGAATTAATGCTCCTCAAGAAGGAACCACCAAATAAACTTAGAATTATCACAACGATTGACGAAATGGTGGATCTGGATCATGTACCTCCTACGGACAGTAATGCCCAAGAACCACAACAAAGGGTTACAAGTTACAAGTCACGTTTTAAAATAAATCATCATCTCACACATGACAGGGCGCGCCACCAGCTGAGGAACCGGAAGCCAACCGGGATAAAATTAATCGCTGCAAACAAAATTTACACCGGAACATTTTAAGCAGAGATCTCGAAGAATCTTTTGTACTTGAAGCACCAATCAATTATGTAACACATCTCGGGATGTTCAATTTAAAGAATGAATTTGTTTCAACCAAGCTCTTCGCTTAAGTTATAACACCAGGCGTGGCCTTCATTGAACGTGGAACCCCCAAACCGGTGACCAATAAAACTTTGAAGCAACGCAACGATGATATCTGGATAAGTAAAAAGTAAGTATTAAAAATCTGATGATAATTATAAATTTGTAATTATTAAGCGATATTTTATGACCAATGATTAACAAGCTCTTATAGAAGTGGAAATGTGTAGGATGCTTTTCAACTTCACATCACAACCTTTCACATTACCTTATCGCATAATTTATAACGGAAAGAACGTGGAATTTATAAGTTGCCTAAAAGTAAAGTAAGAGAAGAATATTATTATTTTCTTTTGGTCTCTCTTCGAGCATCTGTTTTATACAACACAACACTGCGTCACAACGTGCCAGACCAAAAGTAATCAACTTTTTTCGGTTTGGAGTATTGCGTATAGAGTACAGACATGATTACTTTGGTGCTCTGTTTCAGTATTATGCAATTATAATGAGTACATTGTTTGCATCCTTTGTAATTCGGTACGCAGTTTCCATCAAATATATAGAAATTTAGAAATTTCATTGAGGATTACTACATTTGTATTATCAAAATAACATATGGCTCCATTCCAACAGATATTCTATACCGGTATCTTTAACTGTGTGAACTGCCCTCGATATTACACTCGTAACCTAACCATCACTAAACAAGAATGAAGATAGGCTCCGAAGCATACGAGTACCATCACCAACTGTTTTCAATGTTTCAAATCCTCCTTTAAACTTATTATTGAAATAGTTCTCAATTATTTCCGTTCTTGTTTGGTTGACTACTGATGCCACTGATGGGCTGAAAACCTCCGTCTTTGGAGGCGGTGATGGGAACGGCGTCCGCATAACCTAAGAAGAATCAATGCGATACAAAACTCCATCAAGCTTTCTCCGTTCATGGAGAGGGTGACAGGAACGACATCCTTATCACCTGACGAGAATCACTTCAACTGCAACACAAAACTACATCAAGCTTTCTCCGTCCTTGGAGAGGGTGACAGGAACGACATCCATATCACCTGAGAAGAATCACTGCAAAACGAAACTCCATCAAGATGAGGATAACATCCATCAAACTGCATAATCTTCACTAACTGCGGCAGGTGCACCTGGGAAAGTTCTTGAGAGGATTAAAAGATTTTTCATCATGCCACCACGACAGTAATATTTTCAGTCTCCTGCATTTATATATCACTCGAATGCCAAGCATCATACGGTTTTTTGCTGCATCGTGAGAAATTAATATACTTGTAGTATATGTAATATTTTTTTGAAAAATTACGAGACATTATAAATAATTTAAAATGGCGGAATATGAGCCACTCGCGCGGAAAATTTTAGGTGAAAAGTTAGCAGACAAGTTAATTATTGGCTCATCAGATTTAATGGAAAAAGTATATCCGTTGTTCGAGGCTAATGCGGCTGAAATTTGTGAAGTGTTGGGGAATCTACCAAAGCTTACATGTCGAAATTTGGAGGAGGCGGATGAGCTGGATGATCAACTCAAGAAGATCATTAGAGAGTTTGAGGAGTTCAGAGGTTTACATGCTCCAAGGGTTACTGGTCTACATGAATCAATGGCAACCATGCTTGGAGTGAGGTTGGAGGAAGTCTATGTGTTTTCCTTTTTCTTGCTCACCTTTTACCACAGCTAACAAGAGCGAATATAAAAATCTAATTACTTCTTTACCCAATTCAATTTAGTACACTTTCATTTATACTTCACTAATGGATCCTCAAATATACAATGAATATTAATACAAAACGGAGAACGTGTTAACAAGTTGAATGAAAATCACAACTAGTTTAAACCCAGCAACATCAATAAAAAATGTTTCGTCGTGCAGTTCCAATTGCACTACTGACATAGTAAAATAAAGAGGCACTTGCTCGTTCTAAAATATGTTGGTAGCAGCTAGAGAGTTGTTACCTGTTACGTCAACCAATCTAATCGATAAAAAGAAAGATCAGCCGAACACGGGGGAAAGTGTCCGAGTGCACAAAATATATGTATGCATGTGTCTTGGATTGATGGAACGTTTCATGACTTTTACTGTTATGGTTATGTAGGTGGCATCAAATGATTCTGTCGGGGTGCATCAACATATCTGCTACTTTCACTTTTGGAAGATGTCTGCAGATGTTTGAGGTACCATTTCACTGCAGTGCATATTTCTTTGTTTAACTTCACTGGCAAACTTGTTAAAAAGCTGGCTTTTGTTTGATTTGTGTAATAGTTTAGCTGATTGGGTTGCATTGGAAATTCATGGTCGAAGAGCAAAAATTAAAAGAAAGAAAGAGTAAATTTAATCCACAATTTTATTTACTGAAAATTTTACATTAAACTACATAACACGCAAAAAGTTCCCAGCATATTATAAAAATAGTAAAATCTGGAGCTACTTCAAAAAATCACAAAAACGATGTTCTGAAAAATAAACAGTTAAGGTAGCTAGCTTTTTTCCAAATAAATTTATGTGAATTCTTTTTACTGATCTATGCAACAAGCCTACTAGGTCATAAAATTAATTAAGGGAAAATGTTTCATAAATTGGATATTTAAATGATCGATTAGATTGATTAACATGAAAAATAAAACACTAATTTCATAATAAATATATCGTAAAAGTTACTGTCTTCATTTCAAAATTACACGAAACAGCAAGACAAGATGAAATTAAAATTCATCTTGAGTGCAGTTCAACGACTATAAAATGTATGTCAAATAAACCAAGTGAGTAAATTGATATTTAGGTGAATTTTAATGATAACTTGACTCGTAATTATAATACTTTTACTATTACTTTATTATACAAAAATGAATAAACATTATTGTGCACAGCATGCATTAAGTGAAAAGCTAAAACATATCAACAGATGATTTTACTCTTCTACACTGTACGGTATATGTATTTAAAGTGGGCGACCTTGAACAGAAATACTTCGTTTGTCGCTACGTGTACCATGTATGTAAATATGTGCATTTGCGCTTTATTTACGGTTCCTCTCATTCCACTTACAACTTGAGATCTAAAAAGTCGATTCATTTTAATCTGGTTCAAATCTAAGTCAATGTGCACTTAAATTTACTTGTCAGATGTCTTCAATTTCTGGAATTTGACTGGTGTATTAGTTTGGAGTGAGTGGCATGTAAAAAAATAAATTGGTGGAAGATTTTTTTCAGTCTTAAATACGCTGTCAGGATAGTTACTCATTATCAGTTACACTTACCTAATTGACAATTTCAATACATTAGTGACAAAATGAGCAAAACGGATCTCAAAGAATATAATTGCATATTCTGTGGAAAAAAATGTGGCAATAAATCTGGATTATTTCGTCACTACCTTTTTCACATCGGAGAAAGACCTTTCAATTGTGATGAATATGGTGCAGCGTTTCGTCGTTCTAGTGACTTAAAAAGTCACATCCCTACCCTATTAGTTTCGTTTCAAAGGACAATTCAAGCACAAAAAGCCATTTAAATGTGATTTGTGTAATATGTTGTATACCAGGAACAGTTACTTGATGAGACATGAATGTCCTCGAAATGACCAAGTTAGGTATCAAAAGAGGGGAAAACTGGAGCAGTGTAATATATGCGAAAAGTTTATAAAGGGCACACAAGCACTTCGCAGACACATACGTTTTCATACAGGAGAAACGCCATATAGATGTGATGTGTGCAATAAACAATTCGGAAGACGTGGAACTCTAAAAATCCATCAACAAATACATGTCCTAAATCCCGTAAAACCATTTGGTTGTGGTGTTTGTGGTGCATATTTTGTCAGAAAAGATGTTTTCAAGGGCCACATGACAGTTCGCGCTGAAAAAGTACGGCTTTATCAGTGTGCAGATTGCGGAAAAATGTGTTCACAGCTGAGTGATTTGAGAACACATCGAAAAGCAGTTCATCTACTGGTTATGGATCACGAATGCCAGCTCTGTGGGAAAAGGTTTTGCCTAATGCGACAGTTAACATGCCATATGCAAGTGCATATGAAGGAGACACCTTTTAAATGTGAAAAATGTCTAAAATCATTTGTACATCAGAACACACTGAAAACTCACAAGTGCTCTCCTTAGTCACGCATGGATTATTTTCGAACTTTATTAAAGTATTTATTACTGAAATAAGATAGTATGCTATTTTAAGACACATGCTTACAATAAAAATTGGTACAGAGAAGTGTGTATGTCGGTTTATGTAATAGTTTTACCAATGATCTTCCTTGTTTGTAATTGTAAGTATTGAAGTGTAATATTTGTTATCATTTAGTAGTATGTATTTTTTTTAAATCTCGTTCATCCCATTAACAAGAAAGAATACAAATGCGATAAATTTGCGTACAGATTTACCGTAAACAAACCTATAATTTGTACTTCAAATATTATTTAACTGATCTGAGAATTTTAACATTTATGTTGGAATTGTGTAATAAAATTATAAATATGCCTCATGAGCATAATTATACAAACTGTCTGAGTTACTGAGTGCGGAATGGTTTAAGTATGTAACTTTCTAAAATATAGCATTTTTTATTTTGTTTATTTTACAACTTAAATTAAAATTACAAATACATAACATGTACACAAACATAGAACAAAAAATAAATAATGTAACATAAACTGTGACATGTTCTATATTTCTGATCATATTAATACTACATGTAATAAACCAGAGTAGTTTCCAATCATTTCGGCCAAGTTACGTTTATTTTACCACCAATTTCATGATCTTCATATGGTATATTACTAAATGTTTGAAACTTCACTTTCGATTTTTTCAATGCAGTCGTTTTAGATTGAAAATCGAAGCTTGCTAATAAAAAAGTAACGGATATTTTTTGAAGTAATACATACACTAATAAAAATTTTTAGCTCATATAGTCGCTGGGCCATGGTAAATCTGTCAAAAAGCTAAATTCCACATCAATGTTATCATTGCGTACAGTACAAATGGGCCTACGGTATAAGCTCTGATGATGACACTGGACAGGGCAACACATTCCCAAACATCTGCAGTTATAAAAACTATTAATGATTTTTAAAGCAATTAGTTAAGTAGGAAAGTAAGCTACACCTATTTTTTCCAACTCAAGTAAGCTTGCTATTAGTTGAATATAATTTTCAAATTAAGTATCCTACGACGTTGTATCAGAACTCAATCCTGTACATTTAAAAGAACTATTAAATATAATGAAACTGTTCTAGCACATTAAAAGCAGCAGACATATTCGTAATACCTTACATAAAATGTAAAAGACAATTGAAACACGTTTAGAACTTGGATAACCAACTAATTTTTTGAGTATAAAATAGTATGCATCGAAATGAATCTATTTATGGCTGAAAACAAAACAACAAAAGAAGTTAGAAATTGTTAAATCCAGTCACGCATAAAAATATTCTTTCAAAAAATCGTTTTGGATTGTATGAAAAATAATTATCATCTGAATTACCCTAATTATTGATCATCGGCTTATGGAAGTTTGGTTTTGTGAGGCTTTGCTTTTGTAAAAGAATAAACGATCGTCACTTAACAATTTTGTTTTAAACATAGTTTAAATGTGATGTGTTTTGATTCAGCTCGATTATGTGATGTTAAAACATTTTAATTTAGGAATCGTGTAAATCGCTGTTTTTATTAAGTGATCGCATAGTTTTGTGCCATGTCAATTTTCGAGTGCCGATATAATTCATATGGCAGCCAGTTGACGTGCCTTTAGTTCGCTCATTTTAGATGTAAATTTATACCAGCTTTAACAAATGGTTTGCAAATTTAACCAATTTTACGACTTGAATAAAGGTATCATTTGTATTTTGTAATAGATGAACTCATTAAGAACAATACCATGAACAGGTGGTGTTAGTAAGTACATCTCATGATATTCAATGCGGAACAGAAAAATTGTATTAGTTCCTCAAAACAATGCGTTACTTTTATTGACACAACTGACTCATTGGAAAGCTTGAGTTTATATTTTTACTTTACTTTTCAGCCAATTTCCGAAATGAATGCATAGCTGAATTTACTGTAAAACTGTCGCATGCGCATGCGTTTAACTTATGTAAGCTTATTTGAATTCACACCTCGATAGCAAGAGAATAAAATTATGAACTCATAAAAACGCAACAAAAATCCATTCAAACTTTAAGAACTTTTATTCGGACTTAACGGTTCATTTGATAAGCTACTATAAATAGCAAGGCATCTAGCTCAGATGTTGCTTCCGTCAAGCAAGTTCACCAACAGGATAACTTCACAAAATTTGCGGTGGTATTTATACTACTCCAAATAATATCCAAAATTATTGGAAGACAAAGACAGGAAGTAAAAGTTTTATAAATAGATTTCATGAACAAAATTAGATAATCGAAACAAAAACGTCACCAATTAACATTAGCATTGAACATTTGGACTTTAGACATAAGTTCATCAAAACTAAGATAACAAAAATATTAAGATTGTTCCAATAAACCATAAACTTGAGAACATTATTGAAAACTTTAAGCTTATTTGGTTTCCACGTATGTACACGTATGAGAAATACACGTATCTCCGAAAAAAGGTATACATGAAAGGTTAAAAGAATTATTTCGCATAAATGACTAAGAAAGCATACTATCATTTCGTGTTACTCATAAAAGTCAAAAAGTTGCCTGCACCCTAACGTATGAACCCCATAACATGTTGTTCACAAAGAATTGTTTTGAGGTTTTCAAGTGAACACTGTTTTTTACGTAAATTTGAAAAAGTGTACATGTGAACAATTAATACTTGGTTTACTTAATTTCTACAGTGACTCACTTATAGAGTCACTTAAAAGTTCTTCTGGAGAAATGAGTACAAGCTACATATTATTTTCCATGCAAGTTATACTTATTTATATTATATAATGCTACAAGGTTCCGTACATATTGTTCGCAAGGGCTTAACATCCTCCGGCTACTTCACTTGTGTTGAAAAGTTGTCAAATTTGTAACACATGTCACGAATTCATATCAAGGTATCGCCTACCCATTTACATGGATCCACAAACCGGAACATTTATCGTCATTAAAACAAAATCGAAAATACTACCGCATGGATTATACGCAGTTTTAAACCAAGTATTTATTTGTGTAATGGTGATGCTTTCAGTTGAGAAGAAATACCTACATATAGCGTTGTCCTTGATATTTGGACGAAAATATTATATATGTTACCACAATATTAATTTTGACTGCTAGTTTCTGTTATTGAAATTGAAAGTCTTTATTTAAAACTCCATAATACATTCATTTTAGGTAAACATACATAAATGTTATGGTGTTTATATAATGGGAGAGAAAATTAACATGTCAAAAAACATTAAGATACACATTACGACAAAACAAATTACAATTGATAAAAACTTTTTTTTTTAAATTCTGTTCTGAAAATCATCACTCATGGAAGTTCCTGAACGAATGAAATCCAATACTTCGGAATAAGATTTAAGATTTATGTCGAAACGGGAGTTAAGTTTCCTGATGTGTATGCTTTCGTGTTAAAATATAATTCCTTGCATTAAACACGTTTTAAAAGTTTGCAATGTCGTCTTTGTAGCTACTTGTCGATGAGTTAACTTGAAACGTTTGAACTTCCGCTATACCGTGCCTGACAAGTAATAATTTTGTTGGAAAAGTATTGTTAGTTTTTCGCCCCTTGAGAGGTTTCGAAAGGTTTTAGCTTATTGCCAAAATAGAACCACTCAGTTTACTGATGTGTTCAAAGAACTTTTTACTATTCTTTAAGGTGTTCAGGTAATCGACGGCCTACTATTTTGTTAACCCAAGTGTGATGAATTATATCTTTCGAAATATCTAGATGGTTATGTAGTGATTAGGAGCACACAAAAGTTAATTTGAATGTTGGCTTAAAATCCAATCAAGTGTTTTCTGACAAGCGTATAATTTAATTTGGGAATATTATTTTGATCTAACCAAAATACACTTTGCTAATAATATGAAAATTCAAAATACGTTAAAAAACTACATATACAATATAAATTTTAAATACCAACACTAAATATGAACTAGTAAAAGTCCATTGTCTTTCAAGATAACCTAAGCCATGTATGGACGAATATCCATTAGCTTAAAAGCTTGGTATATATTTGTTTAGTATAAGTTTCCATTATTACACATATTACGCTTGACTGATAGCGGACTTACTTAGCTTTAATTGCACATTTAGTTACCAAAGTGGTACACATTATCATTACAGAATCACACAATAGAGAAAGATAAAATTACACAATAAGTTTGATAGTTTCATTTATACAGAAATTTAGCTGATGCGGCGTCCTCTCACAAATTACCATCGCGTGACCAAATAGGACTTAAATATGCTCCCTTACGCTAAATTCAAGTACTTAATTAACTAATGTATACGACATAATCAACTAAAGTAGTATCGCTCGAACACTACAATGTCTTTCTTATATACTGGACTGATGATTTCCATCCTACAATATGGTCTACAATGACGCCTTACGCTTTTGTGTGGTGTTATATTTAAGTCAAAATTTCTGACCAATGATATTTAATTTGGCATAAGCCACTATTATATTCATTTTAAAATAGCCTGTTTTAGTTAACGTTATAAATGTTACAAATAAGTATTGGGTATCGACACTAAAATTAAGTTAGGTTTTGAGGGTATCTCACACTAATCGTAAGTTATATCTCTCTAGGATTTACAATGACCAGTTTGACGTTATTGGTTTGAAATTTTCTCTTCGTACATCGCTTGCAACAAAAACGCAATTTCTGAAACAACTTTAAAACTGTAAACAACTTATCCAACAGCTTTTTAATGTAGCCACGTATTTCAATCAGAAAGCTAAGCATTGCAATTCCAACTCCACCCACCAGCAAATAAAATATTATCTGGATGTTACCATCTATTCGAGGTGCCTCATGCTCATTTTGATCAAACCAGCCCCCTCGAGACACAAAATAATCTCTTTCGTACTTCGACCACCAGTCCCAAATTCATGAAACCTTGATTGCCTTCATACGCCCTACAACATTTCGATGTACCTTTCCCCAAATTGTAAAGCCATGATTGGTTTCAAAGTACTTATCTTTGCCCACAAACACATTCTTTAAACCTGCTCGTTTCAGTATTTCCTCAAATCTCTTACATTTGTACTCTGGGAGCACTACTGCAGTCTTGTTACATGCCCTCAACATGAAATATAACTTAGCATTCGTAAATCTGTTAAATGCGTTGTGAAACTGGGCAGAGGTTCTTTTATATTTACGGCGGCCTTTGACAAAAGATCGACGAACAATATTCAAGTTGTCTCGTTTCGACAAAAAATTAACAATTTTTTTACAATTAACAAATAACAATTAACAATTAACAATCTGATCTCCTCTCTTTGTAATTGTCCTATAAGGACCATTAGAACTACGATAGTGTATTTCCGATTCTATTTCTAAACTTTCTATCCATTCGTCATTTTCGTCAATAGCTATTGTATCGCCTTCATCCATGGTGTATTGGATTAACTCACATGTTAATTTAAGTTAATTGGACCACTCTGAGTGCATTCAACATTACCTGTCTCATTAAAAGCACGTCTATTTTGAATTTCAGTTCTAAAAAACACCGATGAAATATCCACAATTTTTGATCTAGCATAAATATCAAACTTATTATCTACCAACTCATTAATGTCCGTAAATGGTAATAATTTTCTTGGCAAAATCATATTGTAAACGTTAGTGTTTTTGTATGCATTGCTCAAGACTACGCCAACCAAAAGCGTCGCCGCCACAATTGGTTTACTTGTAAAATTCACTTGATCCGGATACGGACCACTTTGTTCTAAATAGATTTTAAGGACATGCCATACTTTCTCAAAATATTTTCCATTGTAACTTCCTTGAGCTTCCAAAACCCATCGCAACCTTATACAAATAACGATCGTGCTTAATGCGAGCCACATCCATAACCAACTTTGAAAAACGTTATACGTTTCCGAAAATTGTATATTTTCGATACCCATCGCCCCACCGCAACTTACGAATCGTACACTTTGAAGTAAGTCGTTTAAGGATAAATGGTAATAAATACTTTCCTCAGGTGAGGGAAAATCAGAGCGTAATATAGCTGGCGCATTCCCCATGATAACATTGTGTTTTTGTTTTATAAGAACTCCATTCCTGCACTCAGACGTTTCCCTTATATCAAATCCATATGTGTAGCTTTTAAGTATCGATAGCCAAACCAAAGCAACACCTCGATAAAGCTGCGAGCTAAAGCCATCCACCGGATTGTAGGGTAGTTTGGCACGATTTTTGTGTCCGTATTTGACTTTATTTCCACACTGAAGGAAAACTGAGAATACATCATTGACCCGCTTATTTGGACTCTAAATCACCAATAAAACAAAATTAAAAAAATATTAGTTTCAATTTTTAGAATAAACTTCTGTATTTTAGGGGGAACATTTCATACCCCCATATTATCCGAAATTTCCCAATACGAAACCACCTCTTGATTTGAAGCAGTGCTAAAATCATGCATGGATTTTATGTCCATTACAGATGATCGAATATGTTTGGAAAGATCACTATATAAAAATATAGGATATACTGTCTCCAGTTTTTCCACTACCCACAAAGTGTTGTTCAATGAGGTAAATTTAATAAAATCCCTGTGTAGAATTGCTGGAATCTTATCGTCATCGGATTCCCAGTGTTCACTTTGACGAAGCCAGTTAGCAACTTGCTTATACTTTATCGTATTATTCCAGTCGACAAGGATATTAAATTTTGGCCTAGGAGAAGGCATCATAGCTTCAAAGAGTATATCTTCTGTAGGAATAACAAAGGAACGTGGAAATTTCATTTCCAGCCAGTCTACTGCTGGCATTAAATGAAAGTCCACTTGGCAGTTCCATGACTTCGTGTGGCTTGAATAAATGGGCAAGTTTAAGCAAACGCAGGGATTATTGCTACTGGAAAAAAGAAATGAACTTGGGCAAGTAGTGTTTTGCGAGTCATGAGTTGTTATAAATTCATTATCACCGAATATCCCGTAAGGGAACAAGATACTCACGTTTCGCGTTACTGAGTCATTACTCAAATAATCTAGTCGTTTTACTATGGCTGGATGGGTATTGAACTGTAGGTTCACGTTGTTGTAATTATTGACCACAACGTGACAAGTATGCGTAGCGAAATATTGCTGTAATTGGCTTAAATTTAAATAGGAAAAATATTTTTCAGCTTGTCCAAATGGAATAAAAGGATTGTGTATAATTGTGAAGCTGTTGGAAATTTTGGAGCTCGCCACTCCTGGTTGTATCAAGTTTATGTTGTACTCTTCATTTATGGCATGACAACCTATTGAATTTAGAATGGTTAAAATTATTGTAATTATGATATGGTGTAATGTACCACTCGGAATTTTTGTCTCGGAAAGTATTTCGTGGTTTTCGGGAACCATTGGGATGTGCTCCATTGCAAAAGACTGTGAATAATTTTCAATGCAGAATTTAAAGGTTTTACAAAAAGGGTATTAAAATTATTAAACTGGCTTAGTGTTTATTTGTTTTAAAAGTTTTTGGAAATGGTTTCTATGTTTCTTTAAAGATCTATTTTCCCATAAACATGTTGGCTAGTGTAAATATTACGCTTTTATGTGGGGCTCAAATTAATGTAGGGAGAAGGCCTATTAACTGTGCAAGCACAGGTCAACATGTACAAACCAGTT
>JAQFZG010001769.1:0-19389 GCA_034695465.1 Entomobrya nicoleti
ATAGCAATGTCACGTTTAGCTTTAATTTGTTAATTGCCCTTTTACGTTAATTATAATGTGACAGAAAAACAAATATTGGACATCTTCCAATTCTATTTGTTCTTCTTTCTCACGAGAAAAATGCTAAAACCAAAAGAAATGTGTTCCCGTACGACATATATTTCGTCCTGCCACCGACATTGCATACTAATTTACAGCTAAAGACATTTTTTCATGGATTTTTAAAATAGCAAAAGAGCAAGGTCTCGTGGCACTAAATTTTAACTTTAAAATGCACACTTTGGGGGAATAGTATTTACTATTAAACTGTGTGCATCTTTTAATTTAGTAACAAGTATTTACTGTTACTCTAGCTGTTATTCTATATTTTACAAATACTTAAGCGTATTGAATTTTTAACGTTTCGAAGCCGTTGATATAAATGCATACAATGATCACCATTTTCTCTAAAGTCAGATTAGTAAGGCATAATGAAGTGAAAAGTGAAGATCACACTAACATTCCATTGTATGGAACTACTTCATTGCAACGTTACAGTGCAGGAGTTTATTTTCGCACGCCGAACTATTGTAGTGTATTTTAATGATTTCAGATTTAAGTGAGAGATCTCTTCTTCTTGATGTGTATGCATGCGTGCGTCTTGTGAAAGGAGATGATGAGCTAGATGTACATGGAAGAGCTACCGTTCGATTTCATTCGTACATATATAATAGTTATAATAGTTATAAATTACAAAATGTATATATACATTACTTACTTATTTTCACAGCTGAAGTGGGATTACATACATTAAAATTGCTTTCTTAGCACACACATCACGGTGAAGATCCATTCTTGATTTTGCGAGGTTTAGATGCAAGAGCAGAGTATTCATGACTATGACACACACACCTCTCGTAGGGCTCGAGCATTTTAGGGTTACAATACAACGTTAAGACCGGATGAATCTTCGTTCCGGTTTCGCCCTTTCTCCAGGACTCTTAGAAAGATTATAAGCAATTCATAAGACTGCTTTTGTCGCTGTGTCTAGCAGGTTGTTAATTTTTTATGTTAATATGTCCAACTAAAGTATCCCATGCCAGTGTCTCGAAAGGCTGTATTATGTAGCCTTGCTCCATTGTACCGCGTACACATGGCATATTTTCCATCGTCTATCGTCCCACGAATAATCTTGGTGAATTGAAAGTACTGTTGTCCAAGTGAGAAAGAGTTATACAAAAGGAATGAGTTTACTTAATGGTTTTACTCCTGACTCTGCTCGTTCCCTTGTCTGTTTTCTATTAAGCTTGCTTGCTCTTTTGCTTCAGCAAATACTAATGCTGTTTCCGAGGAGGAATGAACTTGGCCAAAAAACCGTTCAATTGAAAATACAGCGTGCATAAAAGACTATGTCACACAGCAGCGCACCAAGACATTGTCGTTAGTGTCACATGAATTCTATGCCTTTAAGAACTGGCAGACGGGATAACATGGTCGTTGGGCTGTTCCTAGTTTATAGTACACGAGGATAAATATAAAATATATACATATTAACAAGTTTGTCTACACTCTACTCAGTGGAAAGGCTGTTTTAAACCGTGTTTACTTACAAGACCACCACAAGAAGTTATACATACAAAATACAGACAAAGGCAGAGGAAATGATCATGATTCGGGAGGAAGAAGAGCCATCGCCAAGAAATACCACGCTAAAAGTGCAACAGCAGCAATATAATATTTTGGGATGAAAATAAGAAGCTCATTTGCTAAAAGCATGGACTTGATTTATAAAAACTCCAGGTTTTCTTGTATGTGCTGCTTGCTCCTGTTGGTACACAAAATTATTTGTGTGCACAGATATATTTTTTTGGTGGGATGGTGGTTGTTTATTTACTTGCACGCAGAAGCACATGAACATAAACATATAAATGTGGTTTTACGAGCCACACGGAAAGGTCATTTGTAGCAAATGTGGCCCACAGAAGAACTTTTTTCATTGTAGTAATCTTCTTCCAGCTTGTTAAGAGGAATTACTGGCTAATTCTTAAGTGTTAAAGCGCAAGATCGTCGTCGTCTCGTGATGCTTGTCGACCATTTCACTAGATTTATTGCAGACAGACAATAACTCGCTGTCCCATAATAGAAATCGAGAATTTGTTTAGGCTGTGGGGTATTGCTATTGGTAGGGTTGAGATATATTATGTACGCTTGTAGGAGTAGTGTTGGGAAATCAAAAGTACAAGAGAGAAAGTTTGGAAGAAACTCAATAGTGGTTAGGTGGCAGGCTGTTCAATGATTATACATTAATGTTGTACATCTGAACATTTATTTTTTCTTGGGAAAAGAAGCTACCTGCAGTGAATGATGGAATGACTCCAGACTCCCAGCTATTCAATGGGCTTCTTTAGAGAAGACGAAAAATACATAAAACCATTTATAAGTGTAGCCCTGTAAAACCAAGCCTTTATGAAGCACTTTGGCCCGCGTGTAGCATGCCACACTTGATATATTATATCCATATGTAATGTTCATCTACTTTCATAGTAAAAATATCGATTATCAACTTTCCTTCCGCACCTAAGTGGTCAGCATTAGTTAGATCGTCAGACGAATGAGATGAGCAAGTGGTGTAGTATGGTATAGCGAAAAAAAACCAAGAGTACTATTACGTTCGCAACCTCTCCAAGTTCCGTGTAACTTCTTTGTATGATACAGATTCTGTCTTATACATATTCTAGAAGTTCATTCAGTCTTCAATGATTCGAAAATGATGAACATCGCCTTTAGAATTACTACCATACCAGTGCAGTAGTGGTACCCTATAGCGGCATTTGTAGCACTGCATGAAAAAAAATTGCGCTAGAATTATTTCAGGCCAGCGGGATTCAATGAAACATTATTTCATTTTTCCGACTCACATTCAAAAATGTCTCATGTAGCGATACATACATCCATACATGTTACATTACATATGTGAAAATACATCAGCCAACTAGATGTACCTACCTATATTCAACCACAAGAACCGAGGCCCATGGGACTTATTATGATTTGCTGCTCCAGCCACGCAGAGTAAACCTGTTATAAAACCTGGCTTAACTTCCTTTTTACTACCCCACCGTATAACCACCTACACTCATTCTTCTGCCACCTTAATGTCTTGTTGTACAGTGTCGGGTGGATGTGGATGGCATATAACTTACGTGGATTCCGCTACAACATAACCTCTAAATAATATACTAGAATTTAGTATCAACCACATAAATTACATATGCGCCGTTACATTTATTGGTTGAGATGGCTATGTGTGATACTCTTGCTTGCAGATGATTGTTATCGTACAAAATCTAATCCGGTGATCCTAGCCGGAAGAGAACAGTTTCCAAAGAATATTACTTGTCCGTTCGTCGTCGTCGGCTTGAGTAATCGTATGTGTATTGCTGCCTCGAACAAACTCTATTATTATTGTAAATCGTTATGATTGCTGTTACTTTCTCCTCGGCATCTCTACCAAACTAGTAGTGGTGATCATGACTTTCAACGATGATGATGACTGATACCAGCGAAAATTACATCTACAAAATGGAGAGGTTTTGCTTGCCATTACGATGTCCTTCCACAGAAGCAACTAAAGAAAAGTAGTAATAAAAGAAAAAAAGGATATAAGCTTTTAGACCTGTCCCAACTCTCTATATAA
This sequence comes from Entomobrya nicoleti, assembly GCA_034695465.1. Taxonomy (NCBI): domain Eukaryota; kingdom Metazoa; phylum Arthropoda; class Collembola; order Entomobryomorpha; family Entomobryidae; genus Entomobrya; species Entomobrya nicoleti. The sequence goes on from JAQFZG010001769.1 coordinate 3,677, forward strand.
AATATAAAAACAGGTAGTAGAGGAACTCACGCAATAGCAAAATGCCATGTCTCTAGGGCAGGGCAAACTAACATTACTTTGAAAAGAAACGTATCCATCTTTCGCTTCAGCTGGACAATAATAGGATGGTTAAAATATCTTATACATTTATGACAACGGGTAAAAAGTCCCCCGTAAAACTGTCGTTCCCTACTCGGTGTATTGATGGAGAAAGTGTTATTGCATTGCAGTATGTACCACATGAAAAATATTTTTCTTTACGACAAGTTTTTGTGCTTCCAGAAACAACTCTTTTGGAGATCCGCTTACAGCTTGAAACTCTTGTAGTATAACTCTGCTATGGACTGCTGCTCCTGTGGTTGGTATTGGTACGATGCATTACTCGTTTTTTTGTTTGTAATATCTCGACAGGGAAAAAAATGTATACAAACAAAAAAGTTACATTGGAGGAACATAACTTTTGATATATTTACGAATGTTATAAAAAGTAAAATGTAAAAATAAAAAGTTGATCCAGTGAAAACAGGCGACAGATAGAATGCTTTTCTCTCTCTGCTACTTTCTAAATTATACTTGTTTGACGGTCGTCCCCACCCATTTTTTATTCTTGACTTGATGTTATGGCGTGGTATTTGGGGTAAGTTTGAGATGCTTCAGTCCCTTAAAAGCGAGAAGTATGAGTATAGTCACGGTCTCTAGTATTTGCTCTTTTTTTGTACACCTCGTCTCGTCACTTATCTTATTGTACACGAGAATCCGTTCGGAGCCAGCTGTTTCGAGCTTAATGAAACAAAAACTCTCATTTGCTCGCTTATATGATCCTGAACGACCCTGATAGTTGTGGTAGTAGAAAAAAAGCAAAGCTCAATGAACCAAATTGTGTTTTAGGCACATATGCCAATCCCACATACATACATTCTCATCGACCACAAAAAATAGTTAGATGTGCGCTAGTGCTGCTAGCTAAATAGTGTAAAAAGTAGGTACATTAGTGTAGTATTGCAGTAGTTTTCTAGTCAATCCATTTTTACAGATGCCGAGAGTGCTAGTTACGTGGGAAATCATTTGTTACATCTCCATCAAAATCAGGTGGAAAAACTTGCTGAGTCTAATCTAAAACGAAATGAAAATCCTCTCGTACTTTCTTCTCCTCTTCAGTTCTCTCCCTTTAGAAAAACAAAATATGAAGAAATTTAAACAATGAAAAATAAGAGAAAAAGCATGAAGGGAATAAAAAAAGGAATTGTAGCAAAAGAAGCCATATACTTTTTACACGCCTTTCACATCCAAAGCTTTGCTTTCATCCCTCCCCCATTTTCTACTGGTTTTACTGTTCACAACAACATGCATACATATAGCCTTTCACAAACTCAAGTTAACGGGATCTTGATAGATACATACCTATACCAAGCAATAATAGTTATGTTGCAAAGCGAGCTAGAATAAAAACAAAGTATAACGAATAAGATGCACACAAAACAGCTTTCAATTTCCCAGTCCAGTATACTGCATATAAAAAAGCAAATCTAAGAACGTTCTCTTTTTTTCCTGCTTTTCCACTATCATCCCACTCTCATGGATGAACTCATCTATCCACTGCACCCATCATTTGAAAAGACAAGCATCTGAAAAGCATATTAGTATAAACAAAAAGTTTGAGTGTTGAAGACCTTTCCTTTCTCTGTCGACTTGGGACAGGAGACGCAGACGGAGACACCATCAGCCACAGCTCACATCTCACCAACGAAAATGACGGAAGGAAGGATAGGAAAAGATTGAACTCAATTGGATGATGATGATTTCGATGTAAAGATACAAACTAGTGAAGAAAAAAAAGAACGTGTTTTGACTTCCCAGCTTAGTTAGTTGCATTTAGTTTGGTTCGTTGCTCTTGGCCGTGTTTCATTTTATGTGCATGCATGTTTATTATTATGATGTTGCTATTGCATACACTTCTCCAAACTTTTTGGTTTGGTTGGGTGCACTTACTACATACTGCTGCGCTTGCTGCAAAATGCCACCACGCTGTGACGTCTATTTTTCCTATAGAATATAATAAGAATTACATTAATAATAACAGAAGGAATATAGACGACCAGCGTCATTCTCCTAAACTCTGAGTTTCCGCAATGTGGTAATGGGCTTTCTTCAACCAAGTTTCTTGGGTTGTGTTCTTTGAAACCTTTTCCTTTTCCCTTCTTTTCTTTCTTTTGCCCATTCACTTTTTTATGTTTTTACTAGATGTAACGTCATTAACATGCCTTCCACATCATCTTCCTTGTAATGCGGATAACGAAAGGGAACGACAGAAAAAAAGTATGAAAAAAAAACTAAATGGAAGAGATAAAAAATATATCCAACAAGAAGGGAAAAGGAAATGGCTACTCCCCTCCTCACACAAATTCCTAATTCAAAAAAAGAACACGACAACCGTGGCTTTAAAATAGCAGAAATCACACCATATTATTTACCAGTTGAAACTGAAATGGGAAAATACAAATTATGAGAGCGTGATCCTCTGAAAGCCTTTAGGCAACTTTATTGACTCGAGCGAATGGTATTTGTGGTAGTAATAGATGTACCCTGAAATATGGTACATCATCATAACTTTTCTATGCTTTTCATTTCCCATTTTAACAATACAATTTTAGACTCATTCCAACATTCTGCTTTTTACTTCTCCTAGCCCATCATCACTAATAACGTCCAGAGAGCGTAACTTTTGTGTAGTGTGCTTAGGGTGCTGATCGTGACCCCAGAAAATTGGTATAATTTAATCTGGTGTTTGTGTCTATTGAAATGGAAGATTTATTTATTCAACTGATTTTTATTCGTTTTATGTGCGAATCATGATTATCACGAAAAGAGAAATGCTTCAGATGATGATCATGATGATGATACTTTTTAGATTACTTCGGCTGGGCACGTCCACGACAATTCCAGCTCATTTTGTACCACTAGTTCCATCGTGGCTTATCAATGAATTCCATGAATTTTCCTATAAAAAATGTGCTACCGCTGTACTAAGTTTTTTTCACCAAGTTTTTGTACACCAAAGACCATTAGTATGTCACAAGCAGTGTTAGATGGGTATTTTTTATATGGATGTTAGTAAAAACGCGTTATTCGATCGGATTAAGTATCAGAGTCAAATTTCGTATGGAAGTATAACACTTTTATTTCAATATGCACACAAAGCTATTATGTATATATGATGAAATAAAATTATAATATCAAACGACTCAAATTTTCCTTTCACGTTCTCGCTTTCTCTCTCCCTGATGAAAATTTGTGAAACGGTCGGAGAAGATAAAAGTAAATCAGGTTAACTGTAGGCCAAAAGCATGCTTGCACCCAATCAAATTTATAAGATATATGGTTGCACTAGTTGAATGAACAGTTTCAAAGCTGAGGAATCAAGCATTGTAGTCCTAGTCGTATCACTGCTTGTGATGGAGAAGATATTGCAATATTTCCATCTCTTCTTCTATACATGTAGTGGGAGTTGCTTCCCTGGAATTGGAACTTTTTTTTTCCTTTTGCTACTTTGCCCCCATTTCCATTAGATGTTTCGTCGTCGCTCCACTCCTTTTATGTCCCATTGCCATTGTCATCAACATTATAGATAGTACCTAGAACTGAGGTATAATCGTCATTTGTCCTGTGTAGTCCTGTTGCAGCTCTTCTCTCAAAACGAGAAAAAAAATCCAAATAGAACATTCCTCGATTACTTCATCTTTATCTGCTGTAAAACGAAATAGTCGATCATTGCTAAATGCACTCTTTTAATTTTATCAGTGAGGCACAGTACACACATTAAGTGGAACTGAAAGAATGAGCGTGTGTGTGTGTGCAGGTAACTGTTTACGAGCCATTCATTGAAGTTGAATGAAAGTACAATGTGCCATGTATTTTTGCTCATATCCATAAGCTTTAATGACACGATCCCATTCTCTAAAACATTATAATATAGATCACGACTTGGATATACATCTCTGGGAACGAAGAGAACGTACCTATTATTCTTTTCCCATTTTATACAAGAGAACATTATATTTAATATTATGTACATATAATACTCGTATTCTCACACAAGCATAAGCCAACTTAATAGTTAATACTATTGAGTTAAGAGAGAACTAGAGTAAATGGGAGACAGAGAAAATGTCGTCGTTGTCCTAGTATAGTTAGTAGTTTTAAATTCTTTCTCTCTCTCTAGCTCTGCTACTATTCTATGCTTGCTTGGCTGAAAATTCTTTTTTTTTTGGCGAAAACTTGGCAAATGTAATGTGGAACATATTGGCAAGCTGACAATACATGGGGATGGGCGGTGAGCATAGGAAAGACTCCCTGTTTTGAATGCACCTCACGCAGAATAAATGTTGACAGTCGACAGTTTGCCTCCTGAGTAGCACAACTCTTTTTCATTTAAACTTTCCCAAGTCTCAAAAAGTTTAATAATCTATGAATGTTGTTGTCACTTCCTTACTAATGCCCTCTTTGGTCTCCCTCATTCGAATTACTTCTTTAAACTGGAGGTAGAGAGTTTTAGAGGGAGAGAGTCATTCTTGGACATTATTTACAAAACAACATCAGCGATAACAAACATGAACTGCTGAACAGTGTAAAAGCAAATGAAACACAAGAATAAAAAACTCAACTTGAACGACAGACAAGACTCCTCTGCTACTTTTACTTTCTGTGGAAATGAATGAACTAATGTGATAAACAAAATGTGAACATTACTGTATTTGAACTGAAACGCTTGAAACTCAAAGGAAGTGAAGAAGACTAAACACACACGAAAGTACATAGTGTTTATATAATATACCTACTATGTACTAAACTAAATCTGTCTTTTGTGACACATCATACATATGTAAATGTATGTATAAGTACTCTCGTACACGAATTTTATATAATCCTTTTTGGTCGTTTCAACGTAAAATTACAAACAACAATAGACATGTATTAATGCAAATTGTTGCTGCTAACTGCTTTTTCAATGGACCAAGTAAAGCCACGTATATTGATTACGATGGTTTTCTGTGAATGCCATTTGCATAATATCGCATGTGGCGATCATGCAAAATTCCTCACGAATGTTCATTGAAATTACCACGTAACCCCACCACGCCCCTTATACATAATCAGCACTACTAACAACAATGCAAAGGATTTCAAGTATTTAGCTCGCCGAAACAGGAGCTTAACACTCACAGACAGTCAAAAGAACTTTACTGAAATACAGGAATACGGTGGTGTGAAGATCCAAGTTGAGTTGATCTGGAATATCGTCATTCAAACGTGCAATCTTATTTTTACAAAGCAAAAGGTAAAATGTAAGATAAACTGATCTTGAAGAGAGAATCGTAACTTTTCTGATATGGGAAAATGTGAATGAAAAGGTATATTGTTATAGTATAGTGCAATTGCACGATACATATGTATATATGCATAGTACATCATCAAAAGACTCCCTAAATTGAATCAAATACTTTTCAAAAGCTACGCAGCTTAAATGCTTAACCGAGTACAATAAATTCTACAAAAAAAAGAAGTGAAATTCTGAGCTTTTGTACACTGAATAGTAAAACTCCTATCGCTCTTTCACAATAAAAAAACAAAAAAGCAATACCGGCACAGATGTTTCAAAAGACATCTGACGACGGTTATAGTAGTGTGTGTCTGACTATGAGTCGTGCGATTTTATGAGGTTGCGAAATCCAACTTACAACAACCAATATAGCAGTGCCTGCTATGTGAAGATATTATAGATTATTGCATAGTTTCAAATCAATTCACGCAGATTAGGAATTTTATTTTGTTTTTGAAAGGATATATTCTCTCCCTTTTTCTATCTTCCCTTACGACAAGAATAATTAATGATGCCAGCTTAACTGTAGTATATTAAAAACTACGCTATAGTCCCTACTTTTTGTAAAGTATCAATTGTTTTCCTTTGTATAGTTTTGTATACCATAGCATTGTAGAAATCGAGATAATCTCAAAAAGGCAGTATTCGTGGTAGAAAAGGTATCCAATCGCTATCACTTCTCTTCATGTTTACATCCAGATCTAAAGCTGGTTCTCTGTAAAGTGAGATAGAGAAGTTAAGTATTCAATATTCCAATAAAAAACAAGGCAACAAGAGAAAGTATCTGAATTAACATATGTACACCGCTATCGTAATTATTCGGAAGCATCATGACATGGGAAATATATATATATTTTTATATATGTATACATACAGCTAGAATGCATGCATAGTGTGTGCGTAAAATAAAGTTTGGGCTTTGACTCAACAAAATTTGGTATTATTGCTATAAGACTAAGAATATTCTTAAACTAACGAGGGAGCCGTAAGACGTGTTTCTTAACACTTCGCATGCTGAATACACTTTTTAATAGAAATGTTGTGGCATATTCTTATTTTGAATGAACCATGTGGTCGGGGTTACAGAATTTAAAAAAATCCATGTCACTATACTATTCCTGATACTGATAATAATGAATGTTACAAATAATAGATTTTTTAGCATGGTGTAAAGGCCTAATTCGAGTAACACATCAGCCGTTCCCCTCATAAGTACTATTATAACCATTCTTTTTCATAACGTTAATTCCAAAGTGGTAAAAGACCACTAAAATCCTTCATTTCATGCTGCCATCAGTTGAGGCTCTCAGCAGTTTTCTTTTTTGAGCGACGAGAAGCAGACTTGCAAATGAAATAGTGATTGATTAAAAAAGTGAAAAGAAAGCGTGTACATTATGGAAGCTTACAAGAAAATCCTGCTAAATGGATGCAAAGCTTCCTTTTCATTCACAGCAACATAATGCATTGTAACGAATAATGCATACCTAACGGATAAACTCAACTCATAACGTCTGCATGATGTTTATATATACACATATTATGTATATACGCACCACATAAAACACACAACAATGTAGATATACTTATACAGTACAAGCATAACATAACTACTGAACTAAATTCAAGTTTTCTTCCTGGTTGCCTCCATCCCTCTAACAATAAAATGGCAACACTGACTCAAGATCACCATATCAGTACCTCGAAGTAAAAAGTAGTACAGAGTTGTACGTACACACTCCAAACAAAGAGTTTCACATGGCAGTGAAGTGTGGTTGTTTGTCTTGACATTGAAGACCATCTGGACTCTTTAATACTTCGTAATCCTTCTGAAAGTTTTCCCTTCGGGTCTCCTACTTCTGTGTTCCTTCTTTAAGGTTAAATTCAACTCTGAATTTTCTTAATACATGACACGTAGGCGTATATATAGTAGAGTGTAACAAAAGAGAAATGAGTATATGTACAGTGTAAGGAAGATAAGGAAGGAATACGAGAACCCTGTAAAATTCTTTGTATTCTATCACAAACATCTCCTCCAAACTATGGATGGATTAGTGAGAGATGGATTGATAAGTTGCTGTGCTGGCGTGGCGGTTGCCGATGTTTCTAAGCGAAGAGTGATCATGATCATGACGAGATGCTGTGAAGGGGTGAAATTCAAACTTTTACTGACGAAAACGAAAACCTTTCTACCATCTCGCAGTTTTTTTTTTAGAAGAATGCTAGTCAGCATTAGTGGATTATTATTGAAACCTGTCGAAATAAAAAAATGTTGAAAATTACAGAAAAACTAACTTTTTTGTTTGGTGATGATGAAAAAACGCCCTGGAGTAAAGATAAAAGTACATATAGATGCAAGTGTAAGCAAAACTCAAGGCGAAATGTTTTGCTGAACTAACAAGAGTAGAAAATTGATGGCATAAAATTTTTGGGCGTAACTCTAAAGACCATCATGTGTATGTAAAAAATGAAAGTTTTTGTCAACGACGACAATGAAATGGTAATATAGCTGTACCATGTACGTCTTTTGGCTACAGCTACAGTTGTTGTTGTGTAATGTTGAATTTATGTACTTTTGTCATTGTACAGATGTAAGCCCACTAAAAATGGAAAAAAGAAAACAGCTTTGATAAGAAAAGGATAATAAGGGAAAATGGCAAAGCCGAGCCAAGGGAAATGCCATTTCATAATAATATGATAAAGAAGGGCGCTTCCTGAAGTGTTTGTAAATGGCTCACAGATGTACTCCCTTTTGTCAATTATTGATTATGACGGCAATAAACTGCGAGCTGCTCGTAAAATCTCAGCTATTAAAGCGGATGTGCTGAGTGTTGATTGTATATATGCATTTTCTATCCCCTTACATGCGTTCATAAAGCTATACTTTAATACACAACAGTTTTAGAAGCTGTTGTATTGGTGTATACTGTTTTGTGATGTATTGTTGTTGTGCTTAAGTATTTCGCAAAGAAAACACGGGAAAAAGAAAAATATTTAAGCTTGTCCTCTTTTCCATTGTTTACATTGAGAATAGAGCCTTTGTGCATGTAAAAAGAGCATTAAATCAAGCTCTGCCACCATAAAAATGTTTGTGAATGAGCGCTGTATTAAATGCATAAAAGTATTTTATATTTACTTGTCTATGTGAAATAGAGCTATAACTATTTTAATTAAATATTCTATGTGGTCCAAGTAAGGACTTAAGTGTATGTATTAAGTAATCTTTTTAAATATGGTTTTAAATTATATATTCTAAAACCGGACGTATGTGGATGCATGTGTGAGAATAGTTCGGCTGGTTATGATATAGTGACTTCGTGAAAGCATGTATTAATTTGTCTGTTGATAAATTTTCGTTTACATGCACGATGACTCTTTCATATTCAATTCAAGTGTATAGAAAACGTTTTGTTATTACGACACAAATTTCCGTTCATCACGGAAATCAAATTTAATGCCAAATATTTGCTTCCAGTCCATGCCACTCCAGTTGTTTGATAACTGTGGTTATTTCCCTTCCACTTTCAACAGTTGTAAAAATGTTCATTAATCAAAAACATATTCCCGGAGGACGTGCAGCATTTTTTTCATTCAGTCCATATAGTTCACTTATTCTCAACTAAATGAAATCAAAATCAGTATGTAAACAACACAGCCCACAGTAACAATTTTTGGTATGACGGAGAAATTTTAAACGCTATTATATTGTGTTGATTAGAAGAGTACATAATGCACATGAGACCAAGGAATCTACGCACTGACATATGAGAACTATATACATTGCTCATTATAAAGTCCATGTCTGAGAACCCCACTTGAATACTTTTACTTAATGGTTTATTTGCACTTATGCAAAATCGTGTGCAAGAAAGTGGTAAGCAACGCGGATATGTGAGATAAGAAGCAATAATGTCACTACATATTACGTTAGATTAAATCAGACTAACTAGATGGCTAAAATGCATATAAACAGTGTCATTTTACAAGAATCAACTCCATTTGCATTCCTCGTAAAAGGGAAAATGATACTTGCTAGACAATTTGGAAGAAAGCTTTAGAATACATTGGTGGACCTCATTAGAGCATACTCGCTTAAATATAATGAATGATGCTGCTAAGATAAGCCGAGGAGAAAGTGAAACTACAAGGGATTTCTTACAAAGGGATATCGATCCACATTTTAAAAAAATAGTATGCATTATTTTTCAATACAGTCGATTTCAACAAGAATATAAAGCCTTTATGATCCAAATCGAGTATGCTGCAAATTCGCGAAAAATTGTTGATGTAAGCATGGATCCATTATTTTTTTTGTAAATTAGCCGTCGATGGAATATGGAAGATAATTCAAAGACAAACAAATATTCAAGGAATTCGTCACTTTTACTTATTTAGTTAACATTATCTTTTTAAACTGCATCTAGAAATTGTTAAATAGACAGAGTACTTAAATATGAAGGTTTTAAGCAACTGGCAGACTAAAACAGTGTCTTCTTCAATGACTTCAATGTATTAGCGGTCCTTCACAACAATGCGAATGATCATCATCATAACAAAGTATTCACATTATAATATAGAATGTATAACATAGCATGTACCTCTAATGCATACTTCTTTTCGCATTAAATGTTTTCTTTCTCTTCCGTAAGCTTTAACTATATATTCCCTTTCATCGTTTCATTTCCTTTCGTTTCCTTTTATACAGAGAGATTCAATTCAATCATCCGGTGTATTCTTCTCAACGTATAACCCAAGTACAATACTTTATATCGTTCTCTACTTAAACACTTTTTTACTGTTTTCTCTATGTACTTAACGTACATGCATTATGCTTGAAAATAAAAGATTTGAGTACGTGCCTACTCACCATCATTATCATCTGTCCTGTCCTACCGTTTTTTTGGGTGCAACAGCTAACTTTACCCTTAGGAAGCAAACCGAGAGAAGACTCTTAGCTGTTACGTTACAAATGCAACTACATATTACAATTCTTCCTGTCCTTTTGTAGAATGGAATGGAGAGATGGTTGTGTTCTAATGGCTTGGAGAAAGAGGTGGTTCATACTTTACCTATATAAGCGGGTGTAGTAGTCCTACTTTTGCGATCCATTATCCCCTGCACACATTTTTTTCCACCGAATAACTTTTTTTCCTATCGATAGAAAAAAATGGGAGCGAGAGAATGGGTAATGTGCTGATTTGAAAGTTAAATTATTACCACAAATCTACGATCATATATATTCTCCAACACGACACATCTATCCAGCCTCCATGTCGTTTTTAACTTTTACATAAACTGCAAGTGTAGTAGTCCTAGCCTTGCTGCCTGGCATTTGAAAAGTTGTTAAGATGTTTTCACAACGAGAAAGCGCCTTGGGGATACATGCATTTCTTCCGTTCCGTTACAAAAGGAGAAAAAAAAATTGTAATGATTTCACTGATGATTGGAGAATCCTTCGATTTTCTCAGGTTTAGAAGTTAACGTATATAACTTCCGTAAGAATTTATGTTTTAATACATTCCTTATCAAAATGAATGAGGCTTTTCCTTTAGGTAGTAGTAACCCCGATTTGTATTTCGCTAAGCATATTCATGTCGCCTGGATTTTATTCTGCTCTGATAAATGATACTTCTCTTTTATCGCAGTATCAACCATAGAGATTCCTCCGTTCCACTTTGCTTAAATTTATCAATGCACATTAGGTTCCGTTCGATTACTCCGTCGTCGTCCTTCGCAAAAAAATAAAGTATCGGAAAGCATATTACTTTGCCTGCAAAAACCGTTTTAGTATACAGCCAAACAAGCATTTATGGGGGCCTTCAAGTGTCAAACAAATGAATTACAATTTATTTTGAACCAAGCAATCGTTCTTGATAATACTGTACAAAACCTTTCCTGTAATTGAATTTTCGCCTGATTAAGTATTTTGGATATAAATGCAAGATTATTATGTTTTGCGTTGAGATGTACGCAAAAAATTACTAATCTAATCTTTATTGCAGACCGCTGGCCGATTTTATTGCTATTTACAGTATTTCAGATCAGTATACTCACAATCCAGTCGAGCTGTTGTGACATGTCTGTAGGCTATACTATCCTCGTACTACTACGTGTACCACTTTAACTTTTCTTTAATGTTTTACTCTGGCAGAGCTTAAAGAAAACGGCCAATTCCAACTTTATAGAATTTAAAAAAAGAAATACAGGAACTGAAGGAAAAAGGATCTTTGATTGCATGTGCTTGTTAGAGGCATTCGGGAGGGAGAGACTTCCAAATTACATTTCATTCAATCGGAACAAAGTGGCCATTGAATTCCAGTAAAATAGAAAATGAACTTTACGTTCAAGTCAGGATTCCAACAAAAACGTTAAAAAAGAACACCTTTGTCCATTCTTTCGTCGGTTGCTTTTAAGCTTGCAGCACAACTGTTGTTCCTTGTTGTCGTATGCTCTCGTTGTTGTTTTTTAACACACAAGTCACAAGAAAATACATTTATAGTTCATTAAAGAAGTTGTTCTCTGATGTGTCTTGCAATATGTGCCTTGTCGTTTTCTCCTGCCTTATTTATATACAAACAACTTTCTCCATTTTCCCAGATTTTCTCTGTTCCTCTCAGAGCCTCTGTCTCTTTATTGTTGTACAAGGGAATTTCATTTTAAAGAAAAAGTGGATCATGGAAAATGCTGTTAGCCTATTTGCTCTATATTCATTATTATCTCTACAATAACTGCTTGCTGACTGACACATAGGCTCATATGCATACACATATACGCACTTATGTACATTTGTGCATATGTACGTTTAACATTTTCCACATATATATACATATTATGTATCATTAAACTCAACTATGAACTTATGTAGAGTATCATTACATATTATCATTACTGTTATACTTTATAAGTAAAAATACTCACATGTATAAAAATTTAGGTGAAAGTTGCTGTCTGCTGAAATCCCTTCCACTCACAACTACTGTTGAAAATAAAGTTACTATGATGCTGTGTATACAATAGATAGTTTTTGTAGGTTGAAACATGAATACTTTTTAAGAAGTTCTCTTTTTAGCTGTTATTAAGTACTATTTATATTTAAATGTAAATATATGGAACACAAAATGAGGAGATTTTTGTTTGCTTATTTAAGTATACACATTTGTATTGGAAAAATAAATCGATAAAACGAATATGATCAAGTTCCTTTGAAATTGTTTGCCAAATTCATTTAACTCTTAAGTCTTATGGTAATAAAGTTTTACATGAATCGCATAAATGTACTTTTGATTGTATGTAGGAAAAATCATAACTATTTGTAGCATTCGGCGAGGATTAGCTTTCAAACTTTCGTACATATCTCAGAATTCACATTGAATGGCAAATCAGTTTTGTAAAGAAAACAAGTGGGCGTTTGTATCCGTCTGTTTTGAAGGTGGGTTTCTTTTGACGTGTCTTACGGGTGTAAAATTCAATAAAAAATTACAAATTTGTTTGCTTGAAGTTGGGGTGCATAGATGGACGGAAACTTCTGTCACAATCCTTTTATTAATTTTTAGTTATTTCCTGGAACATAATAATTGGAAATCCCTGTTTGGAGGTCTTTTGTCTGCTTTTTGTTACTTAAAATGCTACTTTTGTACGTACGGCTAAAATTGAAACATGACTTCATAATATCATCATCGCGAATTTTCATTTTTGTTGCCACGTTCTTATATATGTCAAAGTTCTCCTTGAGCAATAGTAATAACATTAATGTGAATTGTTGTGTTGTCGCGATTGAAATGAAATTCTTGAATAGTCTCCTCATCTTCATTGCACAAAGATGATGATGACTTCCTGCAAACAGACACTTTATTGTAGTTCGCTCTCTTTTGTGTTTACCCTTTCTTGGGATATTATGATTCCGTCAGCATACGTGCTGGTATTCTGCTTTGTGTAGAAATGATTGAACAAGGGAGTGGTGGGACTGGCAATAGGACCCATATAAAATCAAATAATTTTGCAATATGAATATTTATTTGAATATTTGAGAACAAAGTATTGTAAACTATCTGCGAGCAAGCCCTACACGAAAGCATAATGCATAAATTCGCCGGCATAGATATGGTGAAATATAAGCTGGAATTGAAGTGATATTATTTTGTTGAGAAATCAAGAGTCGTTTGCTATTTTCATTTGCTGAATTTATAGCGAGTAATATAATATGCAAAGATTTCATATCATGTTTGAAACTGGCTGACGTTTTCTGAATTAAATTAAGGTAAAGGGATGATAGGAAAGTCAGAAGTATATATAAACTAGCTGATCGTCCTTTCTGCTTTGCATGCACAAAACGTGTGACAGTGATAACACTGTTTCGTCCTGGGTAAAAAGTCGCGGCAGCACAAAACGCAGTGCACCAACTAAGTTTGCACAACACATACACACCATTCACCCATAATATTAAACTTTTTACTTGTACCAATTCCCTTTTCCCCTCCTTTGCTTTCCCAGGAGAATACCAATCGATCTCATTTTCTGAATCTACAAACCCGGAAATTAAATTTACTTACTTTTGTAACTTCTGAGACATCAGATTTTCCATGTGCTATGTGCTGTACAGGAAACGAAAATGAAGAAAGGAAAGTAGCAAAAAGGAAGAGACGACGAAAGGGAGAGAATTGAACAAATACTTATACACATACATATTATCTCATTTGCAGGGATATTTGACAAGACGTGCCAGGGGCACACATGTATTTCAGGGAGTATGGAAATTGTGGATATTAGCTATCATATTTCAAAAGTAAATATGTGCAGTAGAAATTCACAGGAAGTTATACTGCTCCTGTTGTAGTTTTGCACCTTGTTCTTGACGTATTTACAAGGAACTGAGAATTACTTCACAATTCTTCACTGCTTAAATACAATGAATTACGTGGATCCATTGTTTGCTCTACTTCTAAGTTATGTGTCGTGTCGTCTTTTTTCAAATGCCAGGTGTAACATGAAAGAAAAAAATGTATGATAGTTATACATGTATATCATAAAGCATTACGTGAGTAGAGAAAGACACGAGAAAATATTTACCCCTTGTGTATAACAAGGTATAGAAATAACATTCAAAGGAATTTTTTGGGACATTTTGAATTAGCAGGAAACTGTACTAAAGCATTAGCAAAATGTGGAAGTTTTTGAATAAGTGTGACCGAAAATAGCAATAAACTCAAACTTCCTTTTTAAACGTTGACTTTCCCTACTTTCTCCTTGACTGATTTTTTCATCAAAGAAGACTTACACACTTCACAGGAAGGAGAAAATTCAGTGATGGTAATAATACCTTGAGTAAAATTGAATCATACGTGCACGTACAAGTTTGTACGCTTTTATGTATTTTCCCGTTTCTCTTTCAACCAATTTGGGGAGCTAACAGTATCAAAGATACAATGATTTCAATGAGTACATATGCATGGGTAAAATTACATGCTGTGCTAAATATTGTTCCTTTTGGCAAATACATATAAAGCGTAAGCGTCACCCTTTTCCATAGATTGAAAATAACATATCATTAAAATCGTTTAGCCTGCGTAACGCTAATAAAACGACTTTATCAAGCATGTATGCATTATATAAACGACTGATTTCAATATATTACATGCCACTGTGTGCCTCATCAAATTTGTCTATATATATATCTTGCTTCAATTCAAATTGAACGAAATGGAAGAAAGAAGAAAATGCGTTCTAAGAGCTGTTCTTTGCTTACAGGCGTAAAAACGTTTTAATAAGAACAAACGTATAAAGTGAATTCTACGAAACAGACTCATTTTATTTTTATTTTCTCCAAGCATGGAAATGAAATGTATGGGTTCAGGTACAACAGTCAGTTTAAGATGTATAAATACGCATGCAATTTAGTTTATGTAGACGCACCAATTGTACGTTTTATGCTTTTAACTTTTATGTACTGTGTTGTGGAGTATTCATTAGGATGCTTTGGTTATCCAAAATAGTCGGCGATGCTATAAAATACGAGCACGGAAAAACCAATTAAGATGTTCCCAACAGCGAGTTTTCTCGGCAATGTCGGCAGTCAAACCGAAACAGTTCCCATAAAAGAAGGATATTACTGGTTTATTAGGTTGGGCATGAAGGATGACAAGAGTTGAAAGGGAGAAAGTAACCTCAGGAAGAAAAATATTAAATTAAGGATTTCTGATATACATACAGAAACTTGTGCCCGTTAAAGTAACACGCATGGCGAAATGAAGAATGTAAAAACTGGTAAAAAAATGAAGCTGAAAATTTTGACTGCCAGCAAGTCAAATCTGTTAACCTAAATTCTGCCGAAGGAAATGCTTTA
>JAQFZG010001770.1:0-19388 GCA_034695465.1 Entomobrya nicoleti
GAAACTATTGGCCATTTCTCAGTTGGGAAATTAACTGTTTGGTTGGCGCACAGTTCTATTTTGGCACAGATATGTATACTCCATCTTTCTGCAAAATATTGAAACTATTGGCCATTTCTCAGTTGGGAAATTAACTGTTTGGTTGGCGCACAGTACTATATTGGCACAGATATGTATACTCCATCTTTCTGCAAAATAATGAAACTATTGGCCATTTCTCAGTTGGGAAATTAAATGTTTAATTGGCGCACAGTTCTATTTTTGCACAGATTTAATTTGGGGCCTTACGGAGTTTGCACAAATCAGCTTGGTCTACATATTTACAATATTATAGTTGATAATACGATCAATATGGTATTAGTTGATAATGGTAAGTATTAAGCAGATATATTTAGTGTAATTTAGGTATTTTACAAATATCTTCACAATAAATTTTTTCAAGGTAGTTAAATAACTTTATCTAAACTTTTAAGCTATTTTCAACGTTTTGTAAGTAGAACAAGTCAAACCAGAAATAAATATTAGCTTAACCTATTTTATTGATTATATCGGCTAGTTTAAAAAAAAATTTTAGCAAATTTTATGTCTAGTTTTGTTTAACTTACATACATATAATGATATCATCAAACTGACATCTAATTCTTCCTTAAATAGTATACTTAACGGGGATTTTCATTATCAATTAACCTATCGTTAGTTCATTGTATCAGCAGAGTTGATATGACTTTCAATAAGAAAAGATATACTTTTTTAATACGGCAAACACTGTAAGTGGAAAACATGCTATGTTTTATTTTGTCTGCTAAACATTTTTGCATTTTGAAGATTGATATCCTTATTGTATGACTGGAAATGTACAAGGATATTGAACAAGTGGAATACTTCTTTGTAATTTTTACACTTTCAATTATAACGATTCAAGCGTACTACATCATCAAATAAAATGTTGAATTATTGCAGACACTATTTTCTGTTGGTTTTCGTAATGCAGATTTCTTTCTTCAAGGTAGAAACCTTCAAGAAATGGATATATTAATCGTAAATATTTTGTATCAGTTTGTATTTGGATCCCTTGTTTGTTCACTTTTAGGTGGATTAAAATTTCTTCGCGACTAATGAAACGTTTTCCATTGTTTTTAATTTTGTTCATATAATCAACATCCTGTTTAGTTAGCGCAGTAGTTGCAGCTCAGTCAGTGTTTGTAAATACTCTCAGTTATTCTTTTGCTTATAATTTTCTGAGAAAAAAATTCAATCACCTCAGCACACGACTTGGTTCCAAAAACGAATTCTATTGATGGAAAAATCTATTGTTTTATGTTATCTAGTAATAATTTTAGGAATCTTCAAAACATTTATTTTCAATTTTGCCAGTTTTTTATTGGTACTTGGCAATACTGACAGGAATGAGAATTTTTAGCATCATCAGCTAGCGACTTTGTTTTAATGACAATGTATTCGAAGTTCGAGATACCACTTGTAATATACACCTTTTCTTGTATTGTGTTTGGTGATGAAATCTTTCAGGATTTTTTTACCGATTATTTTAGCGCCACTTCCAAACATTTGCGTAATTCAGCTTAACAACTACTGGAAAATTAGAGGTGTGAGTGAACTAAAGCAAATAAATGTAAGAACTTGTAAGTCAATTGGATTTAGAAGTGGTGTTATAAGAAAAGTTAAAAGACAAACTGCGTTGTTGATTGCAGATACTGAATTCAATTTTACGGCTACTATAGTGCTAACAGAACGTATTATGTAAACTTTTACATTACATGTAAGTCATAAAAACCCAATACATTACACATTACTCATGTCTATCGCTATATCATGACTTAATGACAAGAACACTAAATATATTCCATTATTATAAATATATATCGTAGCCAGACCGCAGACTAGTTTGTAGTTGACTGTAAATTCAATTAGTCAAATTGTTCGCTTTACAAATTAAACTAAAAATGTTAGGGTTTAAAAATACAAAAAGTACATTATTAATAGGATGTTAAGAAGTCCCAAATCCTAATTCACATTATTTTAACTCGTTTCCCTTTTTTTACTGTATGCATATAATAAAGTAGGTCATTGCCAATCCACATACCTATAATAAATGAAAAATTCCAATTTATTTCTGATAAATTTAATCAAGAAATATAACTACATAACTTACACTTGCTAGCATGCCATTTGTTACTGGAAATCTTCCTCCGCATGAAATGCTTACACGGTTATTTTGAAGCTCTTGAACGATAACTTTTAGTTCACGCCTCCGTAATGGATCCAACAATAAACCAGACTCCTGTAAAGACAAGCCCGATAACCATTCTTGAAATTTCGACATCTAAATTATCAAAAACAGTTAAACAATATACATAGCCTTTAAAATAAATACTCTAGTTATGATGTGGTTGTTTACCTTGTGATTTATGTCTGCAGCCAAGCCATACATAACAATGCTGTTGGTCGAAAACACTGCAAGCCTGATTAGATGAATTCTAGAATTTTTAGTAAAATAGGTTTGCGCTCCGAAATGGAAGGATAACTGAAACGTGTATGAAAACAGTACAACGGCAGTGTGCAGAAGTAAGTTATTTTGAATTATGGAATTAGCGGTGTCTACAATGCGCTTAACTGAAGAATAATTGCGCTTTATAAATTCCCAACTGATTGAATTAGGAATTTGGTAATTTAGTGAATATAAAAACCCAGCGACTTTCAGCCAAACAGCTAATATGATAATAGTAATGAAAAATTCTTCGAAAAACCCAGCTATTTGTCGTATGTTAAAACCAGATGTTACCAGAACTTCATACAGTACATCAGAAATTAAAAGCTTTGAATCTGATGAAGAATTGCCATTGAAAATTATCTTTAAGCTGTCAAAAAGTGTCACCCTGTTTGTAATAAATATGGAACCATCGTCAGAAAAATTAACAAGCATTATACATCCAAATATTATAGCCCAAATGATATAAGCAATATGGTTTAGTATGGGATCCAAGATTTTATGGTAACTGTATCGATCCACTATTAAGATATCTGCTATAAACAATGAACATGTATTCTGTATAAACTTCTGCTTTTTCCACAGACTTGTCCAAAGTGTACAGTTGAATGCTATATTGACATAGCTGTAAATAAGTAGAAAGAGCATTGCAGGCTTCCAGAGTTTTGTGTCCAGTGGCATCATTTTGTGCACTTCCCAACATTCGTAGCATCGATGCAATATATTTGATACCATCATTACGAACACTAATATCTTTAAAAAAATATTTTATTTAAATGTTTAACAGAAATAAGCGGAAAGTCGAATTTTAACTCCTTTATTTATTGTTCGTTACTTACTTTGCTTATAATAGTGGAATAAATTGTTATGGTTCCCGATTTATTGTAATGTTTTATCTTGAAAGGACTAATTCCAATGTAATATCCAATGTTAAAGAATAAAATAAGCTGAGTAAGAAAATGTGGAAAATGCATTTTATAATGTTGCTCATTGTGCTCATATTCTAATGACTCTTTCACATTTAAAGTTTTCATGTTTTATTAATTTAACTCGAAACTTTGGATGAATATTTTAAAAAGATAGAAATAACAGTTTTGATATAAAATACTGTTCAATATTTTTTAAATACAAAATATATAACAATTTTTATAGTTGGGATAAAAACCACGCAACTTTGGTACTAACGAAGTGCTTCCAAATTTAAATGGACTATAAAATATATAATTTGAACACAATTGTTGCAAGAGTGGTTTCATATTCATTTCTGCCCTTTCCTAAGATAATTGAAAATTTTGGGTGGTATGGAAGGAATACGGGCATAACGTATTTACCGATGGTGAGACTAATAATTGTAATGATGATTTACAAATCAGCACTCATTATTAAATATATTGTATTTGAACAAGTGTACAATTTGTTTTAAAAGAACAATTAATTAATTAGAGCTAAAATTTAACTTTATGAATAATATATTTTGTAGCATTTTAAAATTCTACAATAAGGTTGCATTTGATTTAATAACATGGTATATACATTTTCAGCTTATGGGTTCCAGCTCAAGTTGCAGTTCTCCTGGTCGAACGTCATTGTCCACATGGCATTCGACTACCTACGTTAATGATTATCATTTCTAGTCGGGTGGATACTATGTCGGGTTCGTTGTATTTCTGGAAATGTTCTCAGTAGTTCATGAGATAATTTTTGTAATTGTAATTTTTTGATAAATTTGTAGATTTTTTTTTCTAAACTAAAATTTACAAGTTTTTGGATTAGCATACAACATACCATACAATTTTAACGTATTAACATAAATACACGTTTGCATATTATACATGTGTTGAAGTAAATGTTAAAATTTTAGGTGGGGTTAAATGCCTTTAGAAATACACCAATTAATTTAATAACACTTTCCATTACTGCACCTATGTATTTTGTGAGGCACCTTCTCGAAATTGAAGGCAAATAATGAAGTACGTCACCATAAGTCCACAAATCTAAATACAAAATTACACAATAGACAATTTTAAATATTAATTTGAAAAGTGCACATTTTTTTTACATGCATTAATATTTTTTAATATCAATTTTTTTCTTACACTTGCAAGCATATTAAATGTTAGTGGAAACATTCCCCCACATGATATACTAACACGATTATTTTGAAGCTCCATAATCATTAGTGTTAGTTCTCTAGAAGGGATTTTATCCTTTTCGGTTATTTTCTCTTTCAATGACATGTCGGATAACCATTCCTGGAACTGCTTCATCTACGTAAACAATTTGAATCGATGTAACAATGCTTTTAATTCGAATGTAAAATTTTATAAATGAAATTACCTTTTGTGATATATCAGCCCCAAAACAAAGTAGACACAAAGTATTCGCTACAAATAAGAAGAACCTAAACCGATGAAAATGTTGCACATTACCCCCAACGCTTATTTTAGAATAAAATGAAAACGAATATGTAAACGAGTAGGACAGCAGAACAGATATAGTATGAAGAATCAAGTTAATTTTAATAATATTGTTAACAATGTCAACTAAATGTTTGACCGACAAATATTTGGATTTGAGGTTATTCCAATTTTGTAGGTGGATTCGATTCTTAAACACATCCTCAAGAAACCCATTTACATAAACCCAAGTTGGCAGGATAAGCATCGTAAGATAAAATTCCTCAAAATAGCCACAAATGTGTCGCCAGTAGATGGTCGGAATGATGAAACAGCCAAGAATAATATCAAGTGTAAAATTTGTTTCATTTAATTGGTCAGAAATCAGAAGCAAATCTTTCCCAATTGACGCTGACCCTTTCAACCAGCCGTCTATACTCCAGGACGCAGCTGTACCAACAAAATTCATTCCCGAAATGATTATAAAAGCTGGTGTAACGATGATCAAGGTACATGCAAAATATCCAAAGTATTTAAAAATAGGACCACAATGTTTAAAGGTTTCAAGTTGTGTAAATTCAAAGTTTTGAAGAGATGCACGAAAAACATCTTGTATCTGCTTTTGTTTTCGCCATAGACCATTCCAAAAGGCCAAGTGAAGTAAAATGTTAAAATATGCGTAAACTACCAGAAAATAGTTTGGTGGAGTCCATTCCACGTGTTCGGGAGGCACCTCTCTGTACACTTTTCGGAGTTCGTAGAAACGATAACATATGCTTAATAGCATAATTACTATAGACCTTGCCTTAAATTTAAAAAAAAATGTTGAATTATTTTACCCAAATTTCATTTTAAATATATTATAATAAGTAGTTTTCAAAATGAATGATATATATTTTATTACGATGCTGAAGTTTGTAGTAGTTTCTGATACAACTCCATTGACATCGTTATATTTAATTTTGATTGGGACTATTCCTAAATAATAGCCCACTATGAAAAATTTCTGAAGTTGGTGGAAACAATGGGGTAAACGTTGTGGTGTTTTCACAAGGTTTTGGTTAAGTTCAGCCGCTGTTATGATTTTCAGAACATTCATGGTTACCCGAATACTGTGATAAAGCTACTGAGCTTTTTTTAGTACAAAGTACATTAAAAAGGAACGGCTTAATGTTTTCGCAATATTAAAAGTGCTGGTAATGGATGCAAACTTTATTTAGACAACTTTTGGAATGAAATCCAATTCTATAAATTAGTCTACAATTTGAATTTAAATTTTGAGTTATATTAACGTGTAAAAGTACAATTATAAAAATTAATGAATAATGAATTTTTATCATTTCTATTTACCTGGGTTTTGAATACGGAATTACATTTATGTAATATTTTTTCAACTGAAGTAAATAATAGGTATTAAATATATACTTTTACTGAATTCTGGAAATAGTCATTTTTCATTGTCAAATTAACAAGTTTTTGTACCACCAGAAGTGAAATTATATAAACTCAAATGAACGTTTACATAAATTTAATTGGAATAAATAGACGTTCAAAATATACCATTCGAATAACTGAAACATTGTATTATGTTAATTGTGCACTTTGGGAAGCATCTACTCTAAATTGAAGACAAATAATGAAGTACGTAACCATTAGTCCACAAATCTAAACACAACATTACATAAAACACGGTCTTTAAACTTACTTTAATGTAAGATGCCTATAAAAGTTCATAGAAAATAGTATCGAGTAAAAAGATTTTTTTTGCTTACGTTTGCCAGCATATTAAATGTTAACGGAAACATTCCTCCACAAGATATACTAACTCGATTACTTTGAAGCTCCATAACCATTAGAGTTAGTTCCTTAGAAGGAATTCCTTCATTTTCCACAATATTTTCTTTCAATGACATGTCGGATAACCACTCGTGAAACTTTTTCATCTGAAAATAAACTCTGAAACATTAAGAACCGTATATATATTAACATGTTAGTTTAACTTATCTAATTACCTTTTGTGATATATCAGCCCCAAAACAGTATAAACACAAACTATTCAACACAAAAAAGTTAAACCTGAACCGATGAAAATTTTGCACGTTTCCACCAAATTTTGTTTCCGAAGCAAATGTAAACGAATATGTAAACGAATATGACAGAAGAACAGCAATGGTATGAATAATCAAGTTTATTTTGACAATATCATTGACAATGTCAACTAAAAGCTTGACCGATAAATATTTAGATTTAATGACCTCCCATTTTTGTAATTGGAGTGGAGTCTTGGCAACGTCTTCAACGAAGCCTTTTACGTAAACCCAAGTTGGTACAATGAACATGGTAACATAAAATTCCTCAAAGTAGCCACACAAATTGCGCCAGTACATCATCGGAATGATTAGACAGCCAAGAAACTTATCGAATATGGAAAGTGTTTGATTTGATTGATCCGAAATGAAGAACAGATCTTTCCCAGTCGAAACTAAGCCATTAAACCAACCATTTAAATTCCAGGATTCAACTGTACCCATGAAATTCATACCTGAAATAGTTATAATAGCTGGAATAACGATTGTTAAGGTGCAAATAGTGTATCCAAAGTATTTAAAAATTGGACTGAATAATTTTGAGTTATTAGGTTTTGTTGAAAACTCAAGGTAATTGGTGGACGCACAAAAGAAATCATGAATCTGCTTTTGTTTCCTCCATATACTATTCCAAAGAGTGAAGTGAAGTAGAATATTAAAATATGAGGATATAACGAAAAAGTAATTTGGCGGAGTCCACTTCTCGTGTTCGGGAGGTACCAATCTGTAGGTTTTCCGGAGCTCGGATAACCGGTAATATATGCTTATCAGCACGATTACCATGGACTTTGTCTTCAAAATTTAAACAAGATATATTTTAAATTTTTATTTAAAAAGCAGGATAACAAATTGTTATTAACGTTATTGATATTTTTCTTACGATGCTAAAGTTTGTTGAAGTTTGTGAAACAAGTCCATTGACATTGTTATATTTTATTTGGAATGGTACAATTCCTAAATAATAGCCCATCGTGAAAAATTTGTGAAGTTGGCGGAAACATTGGGGTAAATTTTGGGAAGGTTTTATAAAGTTTTGTTCAGCGCCTGTTATGATATTAACGACCGTCATGATTGCAAACCAGATAGTGTAATAGAACTTTCTACTTTTGAGTATCCAGAAAATATGGTTAAAAGGGCGTTTCTCTGTTTTTAGCAATATTAAAAGTATTATAGTAGTAATAAAAAAATTTGGAAAATTTAATTCAGACAGTTTATTGAATGAAGTCCTAATTTTATAAATTTATCATTCCAATTCATTTGTGTATTTATACAATTAAATGTGAATGAAAGGCAGAGTAAAATAATTTCAAAAATCCTTCATTCCATATTCCATCATTCGATCAGATAGTAATATAGCAGGATATAAGTGAAAAGACAACTTAATATTTCTTTGATGTCCAATACTATTAACTGATTATCTTTAAATTTGCTCGTTTTTTAGTTCCTTGGCTCAACAAGAATAATCTTGTTCTTAATAGATCCGTCTTGTGAAGTTCTTAAAATATTAAATATTTTTGGTATGGCGTGTTGTTAATAAAACAACCAGAAAAAATGACTTGTTTTCTTTTTTCGTAAATAAATTGTAAACCTAGCAACCATTAATATTGATAGTATTTAATATACTTCCCTGTAATATGAATACATCGAAAGTTACAAACTAAATTGGCTTTTAGACTTACAGGTCTGATATGCTAAGCCAAGATCTGCTTATGTTAGAGGACATATTTTGATATAAACTTAGTTTTTATTATGTCAACGTTTCAACTGCATCTGTCAGTCGTCACCAGAACATAAAGTTGCATAGTTCACAAATCAACAAATACAATTATTTTGGAATTGCTTCTACAAATTAAAATTTTCACTAATAATTTACTAAAATGCTAACAAATATTGTTAAAACATAATCGATATGTAAGTAGCATCTTAGGCGATAAATTTTCGTGGTATGTTTATTTCAAAATTACTATATTTATTACAATATTGTCTCTAAAACTTTAATTCCTTAAATAACTATTACATTAACTTATATATTTATTTTAGGGCTATCGACTGGCATACCCGCATTATCCTTAATACTTTCCAACCCTTCAACACAACTTACTTGAATATTTTTCCGTCTCTCCACAGCTGAGCCTAGATTCAACCCATCATTCTTATGATTATCTTCCTCATCAGCATCCGAATTAAAACCCGAACCAACCTCCAAAGTATCCAACTCTTCATCAATATTCGAATCCTTATCATCTCTTCCATACTCCGCTAAAATCTCTCCATCCTCCTCCAAACTCACTAAACTTTCAATATCATCATTCAACACATCTGCTTCAATCTCCATCTCATTCATCATGTCTAAATCAGACATATCACTACAATCCTCTCTTTGCTCAATAATATTCGCAAGATGATCTTCATCCTCACCTAATTCCTCCACTATTTTAAGTCCCCTTTTCTTCATCTTATCCTCAACAGGTTTTTTACCATCTCCAGCCGACCTTTTTCTAGTTTCCTCAACCAAATCTAATGCCTCATTCACCAGATCATCTTGCATCCCATTTTCACACTCATCATTCTCAATATCAATACACTTGTCCTCCTCCTTCACTTCTTTCATCTTTTCCTCTAAAAGCTTCTTCCGCTTCCTATTCGGTTTTGTATGAATTTCCCAAAAAAGCCACTCAAAACCCCAGACCAACAAAGCCAAACCCAAATTCTGAATCAATCATTGAAACAAATACGCAATATTTGTAAACATATTAGGTCGCATCAGAATATTTCCGTACTTCCCTTTTCTTCCAATTTTATCCACCTGCCATTTAATCAACCCTTTCCACCTCGAAACAATCTGACTCTCACCTTTCATCCTATTTATCCTTCCCAAAATTCTATTGTCAATCCAATTCCTTATTTTCCATCCATATTTCCGTTGATCAAGATTCCATTTTGCATTGCTCAAACTTGTAGAAAAGGAGTAATCCCCGTAGTACCTAATCACTCCCATTTTCACCGGGCTCCACTTTTCACACATACCTGGTTTACCATAATATCCACCTTTCACCATATTACCAATTGCCATAACTCTTTCCTCAAAGCTAATATAAGCAATGCTAGTATTATTCTGAACTATATTTGAGATATCCTCATAAGCCATATTTTCATGTTTCCCAGAAATTGGACTAATTTCATGTCCCCTACCAGCAAGCTCTATATAATCGGTTACTATCTTTACTCCGCTGTAATACAGCTGTTTTAACGGATTTCTAGTATCCCAATATCCTCGGCTCCACAATATATCCAAATTTTCACCAAGAAACGCATGACTTACTACCACTGACATTAGTATCAATGGAGCAACCATGAACATAGTCCATCCAAATCTTTGCCTGTTTAATATCCTATCACCTGCCTGCCTTATCAAGGACCTTAATCCCCAGGTAAATGGATGCCATAATATCCAGCTCTCCTTTTTCATATTCTTTTTCAACATTTTATGATATACGAATCCTAACACAAGAGGAATGATAGCATATGAAACTAGCATCATTAACCAGATTCGTTTATCAAATATCGAAACTACTTCTGTTACCACATCAAGAAATTTACCAAATATTCGCCTTCCAATTTGGTTACCCGAACAGCTTAGAAAAGCTAATCGTTTTGGTTCGTTATCCAGAATGATTGGAGCATTCTCCACGTTGAAAGATATAGAAGGTTGTGATCCATATAGTACAATTGGACCCTCGTCGAATTCAGTCACGTTGACTTGACTACCCAAAACGGTGAGGGCAAATAGGTAGTTATCCAAACCTTCGCCTTCAAATCCTTTAGGATTTAGTGGACCGTTCAGCATGTTTAGCGTGGTAAGCTTCCCGTTTCTTAGAAGATCTCGAATTAAACGACCATTTGAATGTCGTTTTTGATCGATTCTGTCCAGAGCTCCGTAACCAGTTATCCATGACGGTATATCCCGAAACATATTTAGGGACCAAGGTACTTGACGATTTTTGTGAACGTCGTTCACATCTCCAATGGCCTTATTTAAAGCTTTGATGCCATTGTAGTGAAGAAACTGATGCAAGTTGACTTCAAGTTTTTCGACTTTTGATCTTATTTCAAATACCAAGAAACTGTTGATGATTTGTAATTCATCTTTTACCAGAATCTGACCAGTTAAAATGGAAACTTGATCAATTTTTAATATTAAGCCATGTGATGAGTAACCAAGTCTTAATATATCCAAATAGGCTGTCATCCAAGAGGTAATTGTGTTTTCGTTTTGGTCAACAAGAATATCATATCGAGTTTTTGTGTTCATCATTGGCCTTTTGTAGCAAAAATTAAGGAAAAAAATCAAGCCCATTGGAAAATCAATATTTTGTGAATATTTTTTAAACTTACGTTTGGTACCACTTTCGTTCTGGTTCCGTTGAATCAAAAAAAGTCGTATCATTTTTCTTGCTGTCTTGAGCCATCATGTGAAATACAGCAGTACACTCCAAACGTAGATTTGACCTAATGGAATCATCCAATCCGAGTCGGGAAGGTACATTTGTATGGATCAATAAAGGTGTGTCCGGTTTTATTACAAAAGTAATTCCATCGTAGTTGTGCAAGTTGACTTGACATCTTGAAAATATATTAAGAACACTTCCAATTTCTACAAGATTCTGTAATTTTTCGTTTCCAGAAACAATATGTGTCAATGTAAAAACAAATACGAAATAAAAATATATTTCCATTTTTGTTTTAGTATTACATTGCTCAATACTCTATCTTTATTGAATTGGAAATTTTTAAAGTATTGCTGAGTAAATCTTTACGGATAAGCCGTCATGTATTTTTCCATTCGAGACAACACGTCGTGAAAAATAACTTACATGAATATAATTACAAAAAGCTATTATCTCGCACGCGTCATGTTATTGATTATTTTAGCTTGGGTCAAATTCAGTCATATGAGCTGCAAGAAACGCTAGGCTGTAAGCATTGCCTATGCATACCGAATGAAAACCATACTGTAAATAGGGCAGGTATATTTATATAGCTTTTATATATAAAATATAATAAACTGATATTATTATCATTTATTATGCTCAACATAAACCATCAAGTATACAAATATCCATATGGTGATTTCCTAAACAAGATGTTTGTGTGAATACTTTGAAGAAGAATTCCATTGTACGTGTACTTTTAATTTTTTAAATATGCTTAAAACTGCTTCAAGAATTCACTAAAGGAAACATGAGTTGTTATCCAGAAGAACAAAATAACACGAAAATCACAGCAAAAAACAACAATACATCAATAGAAGATCTCCGATTCTAGTTTATTTGCTTTTGTAAAAGAGCGGAACCTTGAAGCATTGGTGTCTGACGCCAGCTTTGTTTACTTGTATTTTTATTCCGAAGACCAAAATACAAAGTATCAATTTGCAGTGAGAGCGTGACAAAATAATCAATTCATTTGCACGCGTCTTATGTCATACTTTATTGATTATTTGGGAACAGAACTAAACAAAAAACAAATGCTACTTGTAAAATGTGTTATTGTAATAGACACAACTAGACTATAGTTACTTGTTAGGAAACAGTACTGAAGTATGCTAGTAATGCTAACCATATACACTTAGAATATCACAAGATAAAAAATTACTTTTAAAATATATTATATGTGTCGCAAAATGTACTCCATAGCAATGGTAAAAATAGCAATGATCTCTATGGGATCATTGCTGTTTTACGACACAACACACAGTATAGCATTGTTACTTGTTACCGCGTGTCTCAGTTTGTTCCCTTGCTATAATAACCTTTTATGATTAACTTAAAACAGAGATTACGAAATTTTACGAAAGTTATGCCCTGATGAAATTTTGGTAACAAAAAATGTCACAAAAACCGGGTTTTTGACTGATATAAATACGTTCAACAATATCATTTTCAAGCATACGCAGCTAGAGAAAAATCCTTCAGCATATATTTAAGTTAGACTGTTACCTATACAATGCAGTAAAGTGGAAGTTGTTTGGTGCATTGGTTTAAAGGTTATTAGCAATCAAATGTGCTCACGAACTTTAGGATTTGACTACGTGTAATGTATGATTTACATTATCTTATGTCAGGTCCATGCATATATTGTTACCGGGTTTTACATGTTCAGGTCGTTTTAAACATGTGCTTTCCAATAACTTTTATCCCGTATCAAAATACTTAAGTTAACGTAACTAAAAATAGTCGCCTGGTTGTTAACATATCAGAAAATTATTTTATTTTTTAAACAAATTATCATTATCAATTTAAAGATAAAATAGGTCACCTGGCTCGCAATGAATTGTATTTTTGGGCTTGATGCACAATTACTTTCTTTTGGTAGGGTCGATTAGTTCTCCAGATTAACCGACCAGGAACAGTGATAACAAGTAAATGGCTGGGTTCGGAGGTAACAAGAAGCAAAATATTGATTTACAATATTTTTAGTCAACATAATTTTCATTGTATTAAAATAATATTCACATTGATCATTTTTATATTTTTATCAGTTACGTGTTCCTAAAAAAGTTAACGGTGAGTTAACGAAAGCTCGAACTTTAAAATAAAGACAACTCTTATTGCCATTAATTAAAATGATTAGAAGTAATTTTGTAATGCTAAAAAAATATTTGAATTTCAAATGCTTGCATTTCCCATCATGTTTGGAAGGATTAACTTCTCTATTGGCATAACAAGTAATAACTAAAATAAAGGAAGCCCAATAGAGGTTTTCTATCAAAAGATAATACTTGTATTTATTATTCTATTTTCACTTTTTATCAAATGAATTTCAAGGGTCATTAACCTTCCACTTTACCCTTACGCCGATGGTTTAGTGATTTTTGTATTTGCAACTGATCTGAAAGATGGATTTGCAAAATTGTTTCCTTAAAGTAATGGTGTGATTATAATCGTGTTACAATTTATGTTGAGAAAACGAGAGCTATGCTATTCAACAAGGTCCATGATATAATTTCAACAAAGGAAAAAAAACAGTACGTAAATTCTCGTAATTAATTGACTACCGGTAGAATTTGTGGATTTTTAAAAAGTATTTAGGGGTATTGTTAGATAGCAAATTAGATTTCAAACGCCACATATCAATAACAATTGAGAATATGAAAACAATAACAACAGTTATGTATAGATAATGATTTGAAGATTGACGAACTAATTTTGGGGGTAAAATACGTGCACATATTTTGGAAAGGAAACAGGTAACAAAAGCACCATTGACCATTGTGTTAGTAGTAGTATCTTGGTTATAGCACCACCTTTACCAGTAATTGCGTCACCTAGTGATCATATTCTAATCGTTGTGGATGTTAATATGTGTAACATCACTACCAGCAAACAAGCCGAATTCAGTGTAAATAGTTCCAAAATAAAATGGAAATCAATTACGACTGCACAAAAAACAACCTATGCTGATTTGGTGTATAATTTAGTCAAGTTTTAAAGTGAAGCGTGCTTATTACAAGGGTGTTGAGATACTAAATTTCGTGACTAGATTAAGTTTAAAACAACCCTTCTCAATAGTACCAATGAAACTTTGTTAGCAAAAAAATGCCAACCACATCTTCAAAAGCAAGGTTGGAATGATGTCGTAAAAAAATCGGATGACGACTATCCTGCAGCGTTTTTACAATGGAGATGGAATGTATGTAGTGACTTATATGAGGTCATGAACAGTAAGTGCAGGTTTTTAAATACTCTCTTCGTAAATGTAGACGTGATGAGCAAAGGTTAAAGATAATTTAGCCATGGCATATGAAAGTAAAGATTTCAAGCACCTTTGGAAGCATATTAAAAGGAAGGAGCAGGTGAAACACTCCACAGTGAATAAAATAGATGGCGTTTCTGGTGATAAGGAGATCAGGGAGCATTAAACTGGCCTGTATTCTAAAATATTTAACGCTAATCAGGGAAACAAGATGAGCAATATGTAGAAAATTATACTTCTAGTTAGTGCAAAGAAAGTGAATCATGTGTAATTGACTTTTTTAATTAAAAGTAAACAAAGCTTGCTGATCCGAAGGACTGCAGGTAGAGCATTACAAAATCGTAGCCAACATCATCACACATCATCGGAGGAAGTTGTCTCTCCTTCTAGAATGTCAGTAGTTGAACTAGATTTGGAGTCGAGTGACTTGACTGTTCTCCAAAACTTTACAAATCCTTGACATTGTATTTAGTGATAAGTTTATCATTTAGGATCCGCTCACGATTTTTGCTACATCGCTTCAATGCTTTTTTGAAAACTGAACATAAGTGTTTCATATTTTCAAAAAGATTGTGCGATGTTCGACCACTTTGGATCCACTGCAGATAAGCTTTTCTGTAAATTTCATAATGCCACTTGACATGTCCATTCCATCCAGGTACAAATTTGGAAGATTTATTTTTAAAGGTTTTTTCATTTAACTGGTTTACGGTTGCTTGAGCTGAAGTAAAAATGCTGGCAAACTTATCATGAAAATTTATGATACGATTTTTATGGTCTTTGATTGTATAATTGTTAAAAATACACAAGTTGGCTTGGCTCAAGGCATTTAGTTGAGGTTGCACAATATTCACAAAAGTATATTTATATTTTTCTGGCATTTTTTTCCATGAGAATGTTGCTTTCCCATGGTCTTTAAGCTTGTTACTGCAAACAGCAGTAGCTTTCTCCAGTTATTGATTTCTCCAACTTTATTAGCTGCGTCAGCATGGTCGTCTTTTAATATTGTGCACTTTGATTTTATATATTTGATTTATTATTGGTTTTTAAAATCTATAACAACTACAACCTTCTTTAACAGTTTTAACAACAATACAAGAACCAAGTTTTATTTATTTACATTTATTACATATTTCACATATTTCACAAAAAAAAAATATTCCCAAATCGTTCTATGTTGTCCTCCAACGTATTAGTAATAAGTTACTATGTAGCAAGTAACATTTTGACTCGAGACCAAATCTTGTATGTGCTAGCATAGCTATGTCTGAAAAACAAAGCCGTCATTTACTCCCATTTATAACTGGACAAATTCACAGACAATACAGTTCTTACAATTCAAAGGTTTTTCATAGTTCTCCTTGTAAAATGTCATACTATATTCACTTAAACAGTTTTCCTTAATTTACTCAACCATACACATATAAAGACCGAGACTCGTTTACTACGCTTTGTACAGTTTCTATACTCAGTTAAAACATTTTCTTTCAAAATAACGGCATTCATTATAAAATTACTATAGATGTACCAAATACCTACATACATATCGGTATGGTATATGGTACACTTTTTTACCGAGTTACGCTTCACAACTGTCAAAAAACCAGCTATAAAAACTTTGACCCATGTAATTTCTATCACAAATATATACTTATCATGTGTTGATCATATAATTATCACGTAAACTGCATTCCTCTGATTAACATTTAACTTCAGCTTTATTAACAGTCGTTTATATCTAGTTTTAGATGCATTTTTAACACATTTATATTTTAAATGTGAACGCAGTATAATGCCTGTTTTGCCAGTACAAGTCCAAAAACAGTATAAGAAATCATCATCATCTTCAATTTTAACCAAAATTTCCAAGCTGCCGTTGGCTTATTAAAAAAAAAACCAGCTATTTAGCTTTTATTTTCTCAAAACATGAAACCCAAAACATGCCCGTATTAAAAATCTCTGCACTTCGACTTGACTTAAAAGAAAAAGATATTTTACTGGTTACGAATTTATCAATTCAAAAAATCAACAATTTAGTCATATAATCTTTCCGTATGAGCATAAATATGTTTGCATTACTTTAATTTTGAGATCAACTTTTATTGGATATGTAACATTAATCTTACAATTATCTTTAAATTGATATTTGGTTATGTTTTAAATTTGTTCGCATTTGTATGTGTACATCGGCAAACTTTACTACTTAAGGGTTGGTGTGTCACGTAAACGGGAGATATGCTAAATAAGTTATTACTAGAATTATGTAATGTTAAGTATTTGGATATGATGTAGATTATATATATATATATGTATCTAATTATTTATTTGATTAAAATGTACTAAAGTTATGATTTGGAAGAAGAGGCCAGTCTTCGGTTGGAGATCAAGATGACAAGATAATAAATAAAAGTGGTGCTCACGCACTAGATTATGCAAGTAATATTATACTATATTTAGTATGTTGTTCTAATTGTGACAGGAACAATATAATCGTTTCCGGAAGTCATGACATCAGATGGAACGAAGCAATGGTCATCCTCCGAGAACCAAGAGATTTCCAACGAATGAAAAAAAAACATGTGTCATAAGAAGTGCTTTCCAAAATCGGAACCCAATCAAGGACAGAAAAGAAGTAGGTGCACGCGACAAATTTTGGAATTCTTTATTATATTTATTTTATAATATTGATCCAAATTAAAATCATTGACGTTTGTATAAAACTACCTCTGTTTGCTCCTATTTTCTAATCGTATCCTCCGTAAAGAGGACTCGTATAAACCTAGGCGAAATTTAGGAATTAAAAAAAAAAATTCAAGTATTCACAAAACCTTGTATCATTTTTATATACAAAATAAATTGTCCAATTGAATTGTACAGGTCTGATCTCTGCTATAGAAAAATCTGCGTATACATCACTCAAATCGATGTAAAATATCCGTTTCAAACAAAGAGTTGCAAAAGATGCAGAATGCTAAAGCAAACGTATTACTTTACCATCTCCCATTGTCTTCGAAATAATAAAATTAGCATCTGTCCACGCTTTTCAGAGCATCAATTGGCATAATTCATAAATCATCAAAATGTTAGTTTGAATTGGTTTTATAAATGAAATTTTTCACTAGTTAGTTTAATATATTGCTAAGAAATTTTGTTAAAATGTAATTGAATTGTTGATAACATTGCAGCTTATAATTGTTTGCGATACATTTATTTTCAATTTACAAGATGTGCTCACAATATTTTAATAAAAGCCCTTAATCCTTAAGTTAACTAATAAATTAATTTATATATCTATTTTCGGGCTAACCATTTGTATCCCAGCATCTATCTTAAATCTTCCCAATCCTTCGCCACAACTTATTTCAATAGTTTTCCGTCTCTCTGCATCCGAACCTAAATTTAGCCCATCATTCCTATGATTATCTTGCTCATCGGTATCCGAATGAAAACCAGAACTTACCCCCAAAGCATCCAACACTTCATCAATATTCGAATCCTCTAATCCATACTCTGCTAAAATTTCTCCATCCTCCTCGAAATCCACTAAACTCTCTATATCATTATTCAACACCTCTGCTTCAATGTCTATCTCATCCATCATATCCACATCAGACATATCACTCCAATCCTCTCTCTGCTCAATTATATTTGCAAGATGTTCCTCATCCTCACCTAATTCCTCCACTAACTTACCATCCCTTTTCTTTAGCTTATCTTCAGGAGGTTTCTTTCTATCTCCAGCCGACATTTTTCTTGTGTCTTCAACCAAATCTAATGCCATATTAACCAAATCATCACCCACCCCATTTTGACACTCATCATTCTCAATATCAATACACTTGTCCTCCTTCTCCCTCACTTCCTTCATCTTTTCCTCTGAAAGCCTCTTCCGCTTCATTTTCCGTTTAGTATACATTTCCAAAACAAGCCATCTTAAAAGGCTTTGCAAGAAAGCGACAACCAAACCCCACGCCATCCATCTAAATACATACCGGAAATTACTAGACATATTAACTGGCGTCACAACATTTTCGTACCTGTATTCTCTTCCAATCTTATCTACTTGCCATTTAATCAACCCTTTCCATCTCGAAACAATCTGACTTTCAGCTTTCATCCGAATAATCCTCTCCAAAATTCTATTATCTACCCAATTCCTCAATTCCCATCCATATTTACGCTCATCAAGATTCCATTTTGCATTGCTCAAACTTGTAGAAAAGGAGTAATCTCCGGAGTACCTTATCACTCCCATTTTTACCGGACTCCACATTTTACACATACCTGCTTTACCCCAATATCCACCTTTCACCATATTACCAATCGCTACCACTCTTTCCTCAAAGCTAATATAAGCAATGCTTGTATTCTTTTCAATTATATCCGAGATATCCTCATAAGTCATATTTTCATATTCCCCTGACATTGTACTAATTCCGTCTTCCCTACCAGCAACCTCTATATAATCGGTTACTAACTTTACCCCACCGTTATACAGCTGTTTTAACGGATTTCTAGTATCCCAATATCCACGCCTCCACATTACATTCAAATTTTTACCCAGAAACGCGTGACTAATTACCACTGACATTAGTAAGAGGGGTGCAACCATGAATATAGTCCATCCGAATCTTTGCTTGTTTAACA
>JAQFZG010001771.1:0-19378 GCA_034695465.1 Entomobrya nicoleti
AATGCATGATGGTGGATGGTCAACAAGTCCAACTTTTCTTACAATTTTTTGTTGGTACCGTAACAATCTCTATACCTTTTGTTTTCTAATCTAAATACACTTTTTATCAAAATGTCCCGACGCAACAGCGCACTCCTCTTGAAGCTTAAAAAAGCTTAATCCTGCCTCTCTGCTTTGCTGTGGTTTGTTTACATTTTGCACAATACAAGCTCATTACTTACTGCGTAGCTGGCCACATGACATGTGTGTGTTGTAGAGAAATAGGAGAAAAATATATGTCCAGCACAAAAATGCTCTTTGTATCTTTCAAAGAAAACAGTGACGAGTTTTTAGTTTTCTTTTAGCAGCACTGGATCTTAATTTTAAAACTTATACTAACTACTTAACCTTAACCATATGTTAAACTTGTATTTTATGTGCATCATCATGGAACTATGCCACTCAACTTGGTTATCTTAGAAGGTAAGACGAAGACACAGTTGTGTGAAGTGCATATAATTGTAGTGATAATTAGTAAATTATTTGTAATGTAAAGATGCATTGTTTAATAAAAGGATGGATAACACCCTAAAGAATCCAAAGCTGTCATTTCCAAACTCTGAAGAAATTGACGGCGGAGATGACGATGATGATCCTGGACAGGAAAAGAACGTAGATCTACTTGATGGAGATGAAGACGAGGTGGTGACTTTACTCCTCCAATCAACACCACCACCACAACCACCTCCTTTCTCACAACTTAGTAATAACATGGATGAGGTTGAAAATGAATTGGAGAAGAAGAAAAATACAGATGCAGAGAAGACGCCTGTGGAGGGTCCTAGTTGTGACCCTGTTAAACCAACTTTGGAGGCAAAGCAGATTTACATTGTGATGAGCAAGGAGTACCGGATATCTAGGAATCGGCGAGCAGAATGGTTTTTCAATATTGTCAACACGTGCATTAATTTTCCTCCTGGCGAAGAGGGGGTTGTGGAGGAGGAGGTGCCCAAGAAGAAAGAGGATGAAACGGATGAGGACAAGAGCTCGACTGACTTTGAAGTTGTGTCGATAATTCCAGAGAATCCTGATGCGAAAGGGTGGACATTCGATAAGAGACATGAGTTTAGATATCGGGTTAGTCCGGACACCAAAATTGTGTACATGTCTCGTCGATACAGACTCGTGTTTTGCTTGGATATTAGCCCTTCAGTCGCTTCTGTGGTGAGACATTAAATTACTCAGTTGTCAATCTTAAAAATTAATAATAAAAGTTACTAGTATATGTTTTATAAATGTTATTTATGGTTTTTTAGGATGTTCAAGCTGGTGGTGTGATCTTTGACAATATTTTCACGGCTCTGCAGGCAACTCTTCAAGGTCTTTTGCAACCAGTACGTTAAAAAGAACGATCTTTTGGCTGTAACAGTTTTAAATGCTTTCGATTAGTCATTGACTGTTTTAATTTTTAATATTTCAGTTTGAAATTCCCGGAAGCCGTCGCAAATTCCGTCCGGAGATATTCCTCACTGTAATCGCTCACACACCATTCTTCACTCCCGTCACAGACCAAGTGCTCATCCAAGGCCAAATCCTGGAAAAGGATACGTGTGCCAACATCATCAAACAGATATTCCTCAGACTTAACGACATCGAAAACAAAATTGCTCTACTAATCACCAAACGTGTTCAGCAACTCTCTGTGTTATCTTGCACCAATAATGATAATGGTGATCCACTTGCCTTTTCATCATCACCACCACCAACAGAATACACACATCAACTGCAGCAGCAACAACAACAAGAGCCCAGTCAACAGGTAGATAAGGAAAATGATCGTCATGGTCCCAGAGGAGAAGATGATCATCCGAATTCTCACCAAACAGCTTATCCAGAAGGAGAAGCACCTGATGAACCTGCTAATGAAGATAAGCCCAAAAGAACCACGCGTCGTCACCCCAGCAACAATCCTAATAAATACTCTAGCTTCGCGATGAGCCCCGACTTTGGTCTCTTGGATCTTCTTCGACAGGCGCTAATAGCTTTGAGTCTCATGCCTGAAAACTCCTCTGCAGGATTGGTTATCTTAACCGACGGAGTGATCAGTGTACCAGACGGCCGTTATTTGGACATTATTTTAAATCAGTTGCGCTACAACACAGTTTCCTGTTCGTTTATCCAATTGAGTAGCCCATTTCATCCCCACTTGTGTCACGGAGTTCTTCCATACGCGGATTTAATGAAATTTATAGCCTCAGCAACATTCGGTGCTTTTCTTAGTGAAGCCCCTGCAATATTTCCGGATAGCACAGACTCTCAAATGAATATCTACCATAATGCCTTTTTAGCATGGAGCTTCCACAAAACCTTGCAAACAGAGTGGACCAAACAGAGACCGACACAAGTGAAAAAACCTGGGGAATGGGTGGTTCGAAATAAGTGTTTCTTTTCCGTGAGAGATATGCCGATAGTGAAAAAGCAACAGTATGAAAATATTTTGAATGTGGATCACATGAAAGTGATGAGTTGTCGGCTAAGGGAAGGATTTACAATTAAGGAAGTCGTTACCTCCAAGGAAACTGGGTTATCAGAAGTTACACTCATTCTTCCATGGAAGTTTTTAATTCATTTAGAGTATAAAATCTATATGAACTTAGTAGATGGTTTGAATGGAGGAGATTACGTGGGAATTTACAATGACACTAGTGTGCCCGTCGATGAGTCCGGATATCCGTCCAAAGTTAGGTGTGTAGTGAGTTTGGAGGGACCTTATGACTTTCTTCATGATGTTACCTGTTTAGCGAAAAAGCCTTTTTCATCGCTTTATCGACAGCTGATGGTGAACCGGTTTTGGGCAACGAGGAAGAATTTATCGGAGTCTGATCGGTTATTAGTTCATCTTAACTCCTTTTCTGCCAATCCTGCGTACTACAATATTCCTGAAAGCTTGAAAAATGGAATGCCACTATTTTATTGGGGCTCCGCGACAAGCTCTGCTGTACCCCAGCTTCATTCCAATGAGCAGTCATATCCCCAGTTTACTCATTTCTGGAAACCGGTATGCCTACTGGATACTACAGTGTGGCAAAAGTGGATGCATACTCATCGTATTGGAGTGATTTTAGAGCATGACTACCCATTACCCAAAAATCTCCATTTGCCAAATTCAACAGGTCGTTTCAACGTTATTCAGTGTCGTCAAGCTGTGATGGCATTAAACACCCTTTTGAAAAAGATGAGCAGCTTTGTTTTGTTAGAAAACCAGAGTTATGTGCGTCTCATGTTCAAAAACGATGAAGTTGATAAGGTGCCCCATTCCTTTTGCCTTATCCGCGTTACTTCCAAACCTCCTCATGTTGTCCTTCGTTTAGCATTCCTTGTTGGTACACCAGGCCATCTTCGTCACCGAACTGTAGCCCTTTTCCGGGAAAAAATCGCCACACTCACATTCCCCCAAAGGGTAAAGGATCCTCCAAAATGGAGGGTTATCATTACAACTCCTGTCGCAGCCAAAGCAGCGACCACTGCTAGTCCTTTGGTCAACAAGACATCGTGGTCGGATATGCCATGTTGTTTGCTGGTACATAAGCCAGTGGAGAAAATCCTGATAAGATATGATAAGGCTCCGGATGACTTTCGACGGCGCCTATTATCTCTAGAGGAAACTTCTTCTATGTTTCAAGTTCCAGAGAGCAAGGCAGCTCACAAACAGTCCACGTTTGGCTTTCGCCCCACTTATCAAACTGCTCCGGTCACGGTGGGAACCAATGTTTCAGCTAGTATACAAATGCTACCGGAAGTGTTCAACACTATTGCTAGATATCTTCATCATCGGAGATGGATTTGGTGGTTTCCTCCGGGAGCGGATGATTTGCCCCCATTGAATGTCAAGTGGGCTTCAGAGATACTGGCGACGGTTACAAAGACTAGACTTCAGGAGGGATTTAGATTTGCTTATTCCTCGTCGGGGATTACAAATATGGTGCTGGAGCTACCTATGAAGAATGAGGCGTCATCCGAGAAAAATTCAGTGGCGCCGATGGTCCTCCAATTTCTTGTATTTCCCCCTACCTCCAATTTGAAGACTGATTTTGAGGATTTGGATTCCAGTGATGGGAGTACAGCAAATAGTAGTTTGTATTTGATTACTGAATGTTGGGTGGAACCTCAGTGTGGATATGTCACGGAGGATACTGGGGGAAGCAGTGATACAGAAGATTTGCCTGTGATAGCCAAAAACTTTTTGGATTTGGAGTACACGGCGATCCCTAAATTGGTATGTGATTTGCACAGTTATGCATATCAAATTGTAAGAATTAATGTGATTACAATTACGTAAATGGGATGTTTCGTGTTTTCAGTTATTTGAAACAGATCAAAAGTGCATTTCGCTTGTGGGCACTTTTGAGTATCTGGTCAGGATTTGCAGTCATAAGGACACTCCATTCTCTATTTCCGTCAATCAACCGTAAGTGATGAATGGGAATGAATGATGGATTCGGATTATAAACTATTAAAAAAAATTAAAACGATTTTGTCTGGTTAACGTAGGTCATCGGATACGCCTCTTATAGAAGAAAATGAAACGATTGAAGTTGTCCCTTTTGAGTTTGATTTAAAGCAGATTTTGAAACGAAGTGGGCAAGTGGAAATTCTCTTTTCGTCATTTTTTCAAGGTAAATCATTTATTTGTAGTGAAGTTAAAATGTTTTGTTTTGTATGGTTTTCTAATTTTATTTATTTGTGTGAATAGACCTATCTCTAACCTTTCCAACTGAATGGAACCTCGCCGTGTGTTCATTCTTTGAACGTTCGAATGCGGTGCTATACCAACAGTGGTGCTACAACATAGCCATGTTCCAGGATAAAGAAGTTGCCCTTTCACAAGACCAGCATGAAGTGGCCACTCGTGCTGTTTTGCAGAGGAAAGGGTTGGATGACCTTTTAGACCCTGCGGCAAAGCCAGCAGCAGGAAAAGGAAGTGGAATTCAATGGCGCTGTTTTGTAAGGTCACGAAGCAGTACCCACGTTCTCCTCACTTTAATACCTGCCTCACTCAAAGACATGAAGAACCTTGTGCTTCATCTGGATCAGAATGTGGACTCCATCCATAAAACCCGGTCAAGTCAATACGTGGATTTCTTAGATGTGGAGTACAATGTTGTGGGAGTGAATGATGCGTGGGTTATGGAGTGTCCAAATCAAGCGGGCAGGAACAACAAAGAACCAGGGCAAAGTTACTTGGCTTCTTCGTCTTCTCCGCAATTGGTAGATCATCATCAGTTGAATTGTAGGAATTGTCAGGCTGTTACTGCTACTATTGCTCACTCAGGAGCTTCTGGGGGAGGGGCTAGTGGGAGTAATAGAAAAAGGGTTAGAGCGTTTTCCGGAGGAAGTGAATGTGCTCCAGCAATCAAAAAATATTTAACAACAGCAACTACGGTGACCATCTCATCGACGACAGGGTCATCTAGTCATAGTGGGGATGATGGGGGAGGAGCAGGAGGGATACATGAAGGTGGATCATCCTCAGAAGAATGTAAAGAAACTCAGGAAGGAAATGAGGAGATGGCCAACACCGCGACAACTACTGAAGACGAGGAGCAAAAGGCAGCAGGAGGTCGGTCACATACTTTTTCAGAGGGTACGGTTTCGGGAAAATTAGCACATTTTATGAGAGCCAAGCGCACTCTAAGTGACCAGTCTGGGGGAACGGGAGACCAGCAGGAACAAGACAACTTGTGCGCTGATCCACAGCGGTGTGGTCAGTTGTATGATTACTTGAATAGATGTGGAGGGCCGGGGGGCATGGGAATAGACGACAGTCTTCGGTATGTACCCTGCAGACCGCCTGTAGTTGGATCGTTGGCACTTTGCGTGTTTACCTACAGCTGTTCATTAATGTCCCTAACTGATCACGTGGTGTTCAAAAAGTTGTCGAGAGATGAGTTAAAGAAGGATTTTAGGGTGATAAGAGAGGGTGTCAGAGGACGGCTAGGGGGTTTTGGAGTTAATATGGATGACTATGATCCAGATGGGGGAGATGATGACGATGATATTAGTTCAGGGTCTGGTTCATTGTTTCCTAATGGCAGATCCATAAGTCAGGAGAGCTTTAGTGAAAGTTCCCTTCAGTAAGTTACAGTCAAAATTTAACTAATATAGTGCATAAAATTATTATAGTTGGCTTAATGGTGACTTTTTTATTGCAGGCGGTTAGAGGAAGCTGGACATGAAATGTTGCTCAAATCCCACTGTGTTCAGATGAAAGAGGCTCACTTGCAGGCTTACATTTGGAGTGCGTATCGAAGTCTGTTGAGCGGTTATCAAATGAATTCATGTGATATTAGAGTGGTTATCGATAAGTGTGTCCTGGCCAGGGTCCGATTTCCGTTGAACAAGTTTCTACAGGTAGTGGTCCAGACCTTAAATAATGTGCATATATTTACGTATAACAGGGTGTGATTTTGATTATTTTCTTTATTAATATTTTTTATTGTAGGTTGTCTGTCGACACAAAAAGAGTGTAAGCAAGTTACTCGAAAATTTTAACGAAGGAGCAGAAGAAGAGGAAGAAAGTCAAGAAGAAAGTGATGATAAAAATGAAGTCAACGAAAGTAAAGCTCAAGAAAAAGAAGAAAGTGCAAAAAATACACCTTGTGTAGATTGCTGCGGGGAACTAGCTTCAATTCACCAATTTATCAAAAAGCGTTTCCGAAGACTCATTTCAAGAAACTTTACACCTTGCACAGAAAGTGGTCATATTTTGTTTTACAAACTTGCTGGAAGTAATGCCTTGTCAGATTTTAGTGCTTTTGGTGGTGGTGCCATGGTCAAGTGCAGCTCTGACCTTGAAGATAACATTGACTCGTGTAGTATCGCAGCTGATTCTTTATGCTCAGGGGATGATCATTATCCTGCACATAATTCATCTTCTCATAATATTACTTCAGACCATGAAACTACAGGAGGAGGGGATAGAGGCAGTGTGGCTCCCAGTCATAGCCAGAGGGGAGATCATCGAAGTGGAGTGGGAGAAGGTGGTGGAAATACAGCTGCTGGAGGAACGGATGACGTTCACTCGTACAGTGGATACACTCAGGCTTCTTTGTTAGCGTCGTCAGCGGTTCCTTTGAACCCACAGTCACAGCAGTGTGCTCCCTTATTTTGCTACTTGAATTGTGGTTTTCAAGTTGTTCAAGAAGAGGACGAGAAAGAAGTTAGACAGGGCGAGGAGAGTGATGCAACAGAGGATGATGAAGAGGAGAATACTGGATATATACCACTTATGGACGTACCTACATGCTATCATGACCTTTGTCTTAATTACCTACGCACTGTGGCAGATGGCGATGACATTGAAGATGAGTTGGATTTGACTCCAAGAACACAATTCCAGCTTTCCATGGAACTCACATTTTTAACTGCACCAGAACCAAAGCAGTCATCAGAACATAAGCAGAAGGTTGTCAGTCCACAACCACCTTCATCGACCTCAGCCAGTTCACCTCCCGATGCTTCAGGTGGTGGTTCATCAGGAAGTAAAAAATGTAGCGATAAGTCTGCTGAAATGACACTTCAAGACTTTCAAAAGCGGATTACCATACGTCAAGCCAATGCTTTAGATCACGTAATTAGAGATATTCATTGGCTAATGGAAGATGAAATAATTTCATTTCGAGGTGGTGGAGGTGGTCCCGGTAGTGGGAATAAGATGATGGACAACGTAGATATACATCTTCTCGAACAAGTTTCAAATCACGTGCTAAACTCATTGGACAAGATGGGCTGCATTCATCAGCAAATAAAACTGAGTTTTGTGGAGCACGATGATAGCAAAGGATTTCACAGTTTTCTGGAGAGATTTAATAACTTGGAGGTGAACGAGTACAGATTCAAGCAGATTGGCATGTGGTGGTATTTAGTAGCAGAGACAACACCAACAAGATCATGCGTTGAAGAAGGTGATGAGATGGATGAAGGCCATAGTCATCAAAGCAGCAGTGTCCTTCCTCCATTTTGGATTATATTAAAGGCACATCCTCCATCTGTCTTGGATTTGTATCATCACTGCCGCTACGATGAGAATGACCTTGCCACCTTGCAATTCTCCAGAAATTTGAGGGTCCGCATTATCGACTTGATTACCAATCTAATCCGGACCATTAATCAGGATTTGCTACTACAGCAGCTTCACGACACACGTATTTGTTCTTCTTTACTGGAAGCCGAGGATTCTCAAGATATGGATGAGGTGTCTTCTCTGGACATGATGATGATGCAGCCACCTGTCACCACCAATGCAGCTTCAGTTTCAATATCCAAATTTGGCGATAGTGAAAGTGATATCAGCATGCTACCTCCAATGTCAGCAGTAGGCGGTGGAATGGGGATGGGATTTGTATCGGGAATGTTTTCTTGTCAGGTGGTTTGGGTCACCACGTTCACTTTACATTCTAGACTGAGATCTGGAGGTGGAAAGACGGCGTTTGCGAGAGGAATTCAAACTCTGAGAAGTACGCTTACTGCCTTTGAGGTGGGCAACAGGAAAAACATGTTTGTTTATCGGGATGCTTCGGGAAACGTGTTTTATATGAGATTCTACAGGGGCGTGGATGTCTTAGAGGCGAGCTCTAGTGGAAGTCCATCCCGACTGCCGTTGGCAGATGGGAGTTTGGGCGGAATGGGGAGTGGGATTGGAGGGGGAATGGATGACTTCACTGAGTCAGAACTTCATTCAGTGGCGGGAAGTGAAGCATCATCGTCTGTAGCTGCGTTGAACAGGATTATGATAAAAAGAAATAGGAATCAGGATTCGGAGTCAGAAAAACAGAGAGATGATCCTTGTGATGGTATATTAGCTTTAAAAGTGCATGGGATTGTACAAGCTGGGGAAGAAATTAAGGAAAAGTTGGCACAGAGTTTAAGAAATAAATTGGATGATGCTGTGTTAGATATTTTGAGTGTAACGCTGAAGAGAAATCCACACTGTAAACTGACTCCAGATGATGTCCATTTTTTACAAGAGCCGAGATCCAGACCAGACTCAGTTTTTAAGTTCAGGCTGCCAAAGTTCATAGTTTCTGGGCACTTGCCAGCGTTTTCTTATTACCTACATCAGAATCTACTACA
Source organism: Entomobrya nicoleti (assembly GCA_034695465.1). Classification (NCBI taxonomy): domain Eukaryota; kingdom Metazoa; phylum Arthropoda; class Collembola; order Entomobryomorpha; family Entomobryidae; genus Entomobrya; species Entomobrya nicoleti. The sequence continues at coordinate 9,112 of JAQFZG010001771.1, forward strand.
GTTTTTGAGTACTCCGAAATATACCAGTGTGAAGGCCAAGTACCACTTTCAAGATTATTCGAGACTGGAGCAAGGTTGTGAGGAAGTTGGAGGGGGAGGTGAGACTGGAGTAGGTTTAGGAGGAGGGGGAGATAGTAGTGTGTATTTGTACAATCAAAGCCCAGGAGGTGGGGGTACAGGCAACAGAGGAATCGCTATTGTTGCTATGGCACTGACAGATAAGGTGGGGAATTTAATAAGAAATCCGGAGTGGAGGCAACCAGAGGTTGGATCCAAATGCGAATTGGAAAAGTTTGGCAAGATGATTGAAACTTGTGAGGTGGTGGATACTGGGCGGGAAGAAGGGACTAGTAGTAATGGGGTTGGAGGGGTCATGGTAGAGTTTTGTATGTGGAAACAAGGGAGAATCAATTTAGATCTTTTAAAGGGTCATGTAGATCAAGCTATTAAACAGGCAGGGTGGGATTTAATCATGGAGTTTAAGTTAATGACGGCTCCATTGTCAATACTCACTGCTGTTGCACCTGCGGCTGATGATGAAGGCGTTTTTACTGATTTGGATTCTGAAGCGTCAAGTGAAAAATCAAAGACGGTGGTTTTGGAGAAGCGCAGAAGAAGTAGTCACATAAACCCTGGAACTATCAGATGCAGCAGTACAGGAGGTCCGTTGGAGGATGATGATGAGCCTCGTACAAGATCTATGAGCTTCACTGGGTTGAGGAAACCTGCTGCAGAAGGGGATGGAGGGGATACCACTGACGGTAGAGGAGAAAGAAATGGCGGTACTGGTATAGTTAGGGATCGAGCACCGTCACCAGTTACTTTAGTATCAGGTGCTCGAAATGCTGTCAGTGAAGGCTCCCGTCCACGAGTGATGTTGTCTCGTACCCAGTCTTCCATTCAAATGTCCCTTTCATCTGCAGAAGTAGGGGAAGTTGGTAATCTTCACGGGAACTACACATCCTTACTGGACACTTGGCTGGAAAGTGGGAACTCTATTGGAGCGCCTTCTTTGCGGAGAATTTGTGTGCCCTTAAACTGTCGATATCCAGTACCTTGTATTGTTCAAGAGTTGGAGAAAATTATTAACCAAGTTGCACCAGATAACACGCCACGTCAATTTTGGAAGCAAGGAGGAGATTCGGAAGATTATGTGAGCTATTGTAGTAGTAATAGTGGGGCATCAGTGGGGGTGGTTGGATTAGGAACGGGTGGTGTTCCTGGTGGCAGTGTTGCTAGTACTAATACGATTGGAGGGAGAAGGGATAGTGGTGGTGAGAAAGGGGGCGGTGGTGCTAGTTGCTATTATGGAGGAGAGGAGCACTCCCAGAACAATGCAGAATATTCTACGTTAAAGCGTCGTGAGAAGGAACTGCTTGCATTGGAACACACAGAGGAAGCTGAGTACCCAGTTAAGATTCTCAATTTATTCAGGAAAAATGAAAACTTTCAACCAAGCGACAAGGGTCCGGTTTGCTACTTGATTGCTAGGAACTTGGCGCATTGGAAGTGCTGCATGAGTGGGGATGTAGATTTTTCATTGCATACTTCGCAAGGTTAGTGTGATTTAGTTTATTCGATGCTGAATCGATTTGAAAATATTTGAAATATGCTAAAATATTTTATTCTAATTTATGATCTTAACCGTAGATTTCAAGAACTTTTACAAGTACCCTCCTCTCATTAATGACGCCATAGACATGGATGGAAGTCGAGGCTCTATTGAGAAATTACCAAGGGCGAGTAACTTTTCTCGTGGCGAATTTGTTTTGTGGTCTGGAGGAAAGAACAATGGCAGGGGTACTTCATCCAACATTCCTATTTTAATTCCAAGGCAAAGGTTTCTCAGAGCCAAGGTCACTGGATCACAGGTAATTAAAATTGATGATCCCTTTAAATTATGTTTTTGTCTGTGTATCAGGATGTAACTTTCGTATCCACCTTATGCTTGCACTAAAAATGCAGACTAGCGTGTTGCCTGGCATTTTAAAAAATAAGATGAAATATGGTACCAACGAGCATTTCTGTGAATATTTTCTGAATCTGACACCCGAGCTAGGTACGTTTTGTGAAAGAGTTCATTAAATTTTTGTGGCTCACCGCCACGTGTTTGGCGTCATGAATATATTACGAAAACGAATGTGCGGTCATTGTTTATAATTTAGCGTAATATTCCGTTTCCTACGACCCATTGTTTTTAAATACATTTACTCACATTTAGATTACGAATCTATCATACGACAGTTATGAAAAATTGGAATGCATAATGAGTGATATGAGTTTTTAATGTCGAAGATTGGGAATCAAGAATGCTGTGTATGATATGAAACAGGGATTTATATTCCAATTTCATGTAAGGGGTGTTGATTTTTTTTCACGGGCTTAGATTGAATCACAAGCAACTTTAAAATTAAGATTAGATGTTGAATTAAATATTTTTGCTACTTAGGTGCCAAATCTGATTAAGATACAATATATTTGATTCTATATTTATTCAAACTTTATTAATATTCAAGTAAACACCAGCACTCACAATTATAAGTAAATATAAAACAGAACAAAGCCAAAAAACAATTCTCTGCTTCCCCGAAACATTGTAGCACTATTAATCTTTATTTTAATTATTATCAAAAAAATTGTCAACCTCATCATCTTCTTCTTCTGCTTGATCATTCCCAATTTCTTCCACATGAATTAGAAAATTCTCGTCATTTTCATCTCCTCCGGCTTGATCCTCATCCCCAAAATTCAGAACTCTTCGAAAGCGTTCATTGACACGGAAAATCACAATATTTCCCATAAAAGGTGAAGTGATCCATTGTACACTTAACACCTGAGACCCATACGCCTCCACAAGGCTATCCAAATAGTCCCCATGAAAGAGACTTTGATTTGGTACATTTATTTCCACCAAGTAGGGTAATGTTGGAAACTGTAACGGAACAGCTACCGGGCGCTCCATGAGTACCATCACCATGTTCTGGGGTCCATCCCGTCGCTCGTTTTCGCCCATAAAAGCTTGAGCTTCTTGACCTCCCCTTAGAAGTCGGTTGTTTAACCAGTGGTATCCATCTTCAAAATGCACCGTCTTCACGTGCGGTAGATTTTGTAACAATCGAATTAAATTGTTACGCCCTTCTACTGGAGTTTCGTATATGGGCAGTTTGTACTGGAAACGCCACAGGTGGGCTCCAAACAGAGCCAGAAATTGGCGAAGTTGGGCCTCGTATTGAACAAGATCATTAGCTCGAACCCTTGCTGTAGTAGGGGTAAAGTAGACACTTCGACCTGGAAAAGGGTTGCTTGCTGCCCGTGGTCCCATCTCCGCGATGAACCGTCGAATTTCTTCAAAATTTGTGAACTTCATTCTTGTAGTAGTAAAAATCCGGTGGTCACGGGGAACCTTATTCAAAGGGACTAGTTCACTTTGCCTTTGAGGGGTTCGCCTCAAATGAGGTCCATTTTGGATTAAAAATTCCACCCCATTGCGCCAAGCTTTACAGACTTGTCTCAATCTGAGCACTGTTGCCCCATCCAAGTAGTTGATAAGATGTGGCAGACATCTGGGAAACAAAAACTTAGCCTTTTGATCGTGGAGAAGTCTACTCCACACGGGATCAGTAAGGGTAGCGTTATATAGATCACTGTCCTTGACCAAATTCATTAGTATGATATTCCATATCTGTACCATCAAAATAATAACAATAATAATCAATCAACTAATCAAATTTAAAAATATATGTACAGTTTTTCGAATATTATTTTTGAAGTTTTTATTGGAAAATATGAATATGCATACCTCGGCTGGAAGTAAGAACAACATGCTCCGCCGAAACTTGTTCAAGTCCTCCCCTTTTTTGGGATCATCACCTCCACCACCACCACCACCCGCAGTAGCGTTCATTTTTTTTACTTATATTCTTAACACTTTTCTTAACTTTTGAGATTGATGTTTTCACCATTCAATGGTCCAGAGTCAAATGCTTTAAAATATTATATTATGTTGGCAGGCAAAGAAATTGAAGTAGCAAAATAGGTACGTATTCAATTTATTGTTATTTTTTTCAAGAAATCAAGCCATAAAAATTGCCATTAAAATTTTCTTCCGATAGGGTTGGCTAGCTATCGTATATCATTGCATTCACCACCACCACCGTTATCACCGGCGAAGCTATGTGATGGTGTCACATTACCATTTTGCTGCTGTCTGTCTCCGTAGCTCATGCATTCCATTGTACAGAAAATTGCACTCATTAATATTATGATGCATGCATATCTTTTTGCAAAATACAGGCATACGCGAACAGTACATATTCACAGACACTAAATTGTATTCATAGTTAATTTTGTTTGTGTTCTAAGAAAAAGGTATATAATATCAATAATGTGTTTTTCTTATCCATTTTTTTGCAGGTGGACTTTGTTGTTTATAATTGGTCTAAAGAATGCTGCGAACGACTTCAGGAGCATGTGACATTTTTAAGCCATTGGATCCAAGCCCGAGCTAGCTTGCTATCTTCACTCCTCCTTCAAAAGTCTGGAATTTTCTACTGTCAACCTATTCTCCCTGATAATTTTGGTGCAGGGGAAACTGAGAATAGTAATCCTTTTATAGTGGGAGGAGGTGGAGGAGATGTAGCGGATATTAAGGATTTGATTATGAACACTCCTCCAACAGGAAAACATGAGAGGAGGAGTCATCATCACCATCATGCCCATCAGCATCATCATCATTCTGTAGGGATGTCGGGAGGCCCAGGAGCAATGAGTAGACTGATGAGTAAATTAGGTATGAATGTACCAGGAGGACCAGGAGTAGGGGGAACAGTACCTTCTATGATTGTTATGTCTAATACTGCTAATCCAAGCCCGGTGGGAAATAAAACACCGTGGAAGGATTTTTACAGGAATATGAGCTTGTGTCAGGTGCTTGGTATGCCAGAGCCTGTAGGGGAGAATCCTGTAGATGCTCATGGAAAACAGTTGTATCATGTCATAAACTTGCAAGGAAACAATAAGGAGCCCGAAAATAATGCATTTTTTCAATATTGGCTTACCCGAGGGCCTAGTGCCTCTAACGTTATTACTACTCAAGTGCTAGAATCATTTACACAGACTGCAAGAACCATACATTTTTGCTTGACACCAGTAATGTTTCTACCATCTTGGAGGCAAGCTGTGGCGCAGACTAGGGATAGTACTAGCTTTGGAGGAATTGTGAGAAGGCATAGAGCTAGTAGTACTAGAAGATATTTGTCGGCAACATCACAAGGTTATGGTGGCCATGGTCAACTTCATGCTCCCCAAGCTAATAAACTGAATTTACCACCGTCATCTTCATCAGCTGCAGCGTCAGCAGCCCTGATTCAGGCGCAGAGAACACGACACGGGTCGGAAGCATCTCAAGCTAGTTCTCTGGCTTCTTTAAGGAATCGGAGTAAATCTTATCATTCTGGAATGGTGAATCTTCTACTTCATCCGGAAGTCATTTCAGAAAAGGATTTTGAAACCGGAGGGGGTGGGGCTTCATTGGGTGCATCCCCTCTGCAGCAACAACAGCAAAACTTGTTATTAAAAGTGAGATCGGATGAACCATGGCATGGGGTACTGTGCAGAACGTTTCTTCAGGAATATATGCAGTATCTTCAAACCCTAGGTTTCGTACCGGTTCACCGTAAAGCTAGTCCTAGTACCGGAAGTGGTAGCAGCGGAGTTGGAGGGACCGGTAATACTACTGGAGAAGGGGGAGTAGGTGGTTCTCCTGGGGTAGTTCCTGGTAATCATTTGAAAAGAGGAGTACCCTCCGGAGGGACCAACAGACCTGTGCATAACAGAGATACCCCAAAATCAAGCAAACAGGGAACAGTTCCGGGGGCTCGTGCTGGTGGAGGACCTGGTATTCCTGGAGGAGGTGGTCCAGGTAGTCCCTCTGCTGGTGGGGATAACAATTTAGATGAGGATGAAGATGAAAAGATGATCCATTTCCTGCAGCGATGCTTACCAGGAGGAATTATTGTAATTGAAGTGGGACTCGTACCCCCATTTTTCTACTGTAAAATCCACGCCCTCGAAGCCAAACGCATTTTTCCTTCCAAGAAAACTAACACATTCAACTGTTCTTCAGTAGCCCAGAAAAATGCACTTCAGTTTGTAGACGAATGTGAGAAAATGAAGGTGCTTACACATCTCCACTCCTTTATGTACGACTTTCATTTGCGTGCAATGTACCTCTACATTTCTGGAAGACAACTTCTGTTCAAAACGGGTTACCACATTACCACATTCCTTGACGACTTTATTACCTATTATCCGAAGTGGCCGAACTTTTCCCGGAATGCGGTGCACATTGGAGTGGTCACTTTGGAGGATGTTGTGACCCCATCCCAAGTTCTTTTCAACTATATCACCAGTCATGATAAGTACTACAGAATGAAGGTTATCAGGATGACTCCTTTGGGTGCCTCAGGAGGGGCAGCAGAGGACGCCACATCGTCTTCAGAATATGTTTTGGTGCATAATATGAGTAGAAAAGTTTCTTATCGCAGTAGTGACAGTAGAGGAGGGGGAGGAGAAGATCAACAGGTGCCTGAAGCTCCATCCGGGCAACAAAATTTGGACGAATTTGACTTGACTTTGGTAATAGCTCATGACTATCCCAGCGCCAACCGGGCTTTTGTACCAAATTTCCAAGGACTTCGAGTCAAATATTACATTGTGCTTACAAGCCGAAGAGAACTGTATCCGAAAGGTGGTGACCTTGCCAGTGAACCAAACACGGGAAAACTTTGTCCTGTCACCACTCCCGCACCTTTGTGTAGTCGCCATCATCCCAATTGTCCTTTATCATCATCTTGTGGTGGAGTTGGAGGTATGGTGGGAGCAGGAACTTCAGGCGGATCGGGAGTTGGCATTTTCAATAAGTTTGTTAGCCCACCTGCCCCACCACCCAGCTACTTTGATGGCTTTGAAGGTCATCATCATTTTCATCATCCTCCTGCTTTACAACACCATACCAGCATGGTAAACCACCACCCTCAAAGAAACAGGCAGCTGATTAATAATCCTTTTGGTAGTCCAGCAGCGTACCACCCGTATCAAAACCATCAATATCAACCACCTTACCAGTTTCCCGACATGATTCGTGAAGAAAAGGTGCGCTACATGGGCTACTTTTCTTCTCATGAGCAACTCATGCAGAAAATGATTGACGAGCAGAAGGACACCATGGAACAGTTTATTCGACAGTTAATCACCAAAGCCGCTGTGGACTGTAGACGAGAATTACTGTGGCAGCGTCTTTTGTACGGGAGACCATCTCCAGATATTAAAATAGGAAAGGGGGGTGGTCGATCTAGTAAAGTCACTTCATTCTCTTCTGCAGCATCCTCCTCCTCATCCACCTCTAACACAAACTTACTCAAAGAAGATATCATTTCACGGGAAACGGTGGGTCCTTTATCGTATCAAGATTTTAATGAACTTTTAGGTCTAGTCCAGGTGGTACCCTTGAACAAAGTGGATCCTCGGGTGGAGGAGCTACTAGCACAACCTGTCACATTTTATCAGACGCTTATCAAAGTGCTTATGGCGAGCATTGTGGTGACACACCAGCACCATCACCAATCATTAGCACCGCCAACCTCACCGTTATACAGCTACCGCGAATTCGTATCGATGGATCAAAAAATCCACCAGCTGGCCATTTTCACGCCGGATGCTCACAAAGCGATTGTCATGGTAGAGGTGAATATGGACCAGGCCAAATGTGATATTTATGTGGTCGTCAAAGAAAATAAAAAAGGGGATCAACAAAGCGGGGCAAGTTCTGGTGGTGGTGGAGGGATACCTTCTGTTGGGGACCTTGGGGAAGGAATGTACTCGCTTGTGGAGAAGGTGGTTAATGCCTGTTGCTACGCTACTTGGACCACACTAATTTAAAATGTAAAACTGAACTGGAGATAAGCATAATTAATAAGTTAACTTACATTACGAAGAGATTATGAGCTTAAAAAGAGTCGGGTTATAAAATAGGAGTTAGCTTAGTTTTATAATAGTTAATAGTAGAATACATATATATTTATCATTTATGTTATCATTTACTTAAACCAATGGACTGGAACCAATTTAAACAATTGTCAAATTTAATTAAGAAACTTTTTATGAGAATGATTGTCGTTATTTTTTATGAGCAACCAAACTAAAAAACGACAATTGTTCATTGAGTTAAATATAAATGTTCTTTCTTGTGAAATTATAAAATGGTGCCTTAAATACAAAAATAGAAAATAATCTACTAAAGAGTACAAGTGAGAAAAAACCACGAGAAAAATGCAAAAGAAAATTAAAAAACTACAAAATATATCTAAGCAAACTTGATTGTTTTAAAATCTTCAATTAGTACTATGTTTTAAAATAACGGACAGCTTTAAATAAGATTGATGATTAATATTAATAATTAGATAATACTTATATTCCATTAATGATTACTTGTCTGTCCTATTCTTTCTCTGGAAAAATGAAAATGTCTGCCAAAACATGTAATACAAAAATATATATTAACAAAGCCATGTACCAATAAATCTTGAGGATAATCAAAATGCATTTGAATGGATATTATTAGTGTTATTTGAAAACAATTTTTATGTCATAGCTATATAGTCAATTAAAAATAATTTGTGGTTTAAGGTATATAGCATAAATATAGTAAAAAATAAATAATTCAAACATTTTTAACTTAAAGAGAACTGTTGGTTTCATGAAAAATTACTTAAAACTCTGTACAATTTTTATTACAATTTTAAACATCTTTTTTCATACAATTCATTCAGGTAGCATTGTATAAACATAAAACATCACCCATTTATGCATCTATTACATACATAACAATTATTATAATAAGTATAATATAACGAAAAAAGTTTTTTAGGGAAAATAGAAATACATATTCACGATTACAAATTTGGAAATGGAAAGTTAACAACAAGTAAAATGATTACAGTAACAAACTAATCAACTAGCAACGTATAACACCATTCATTGCATTAATAATAATAGTAATTTGCATGACAGCAATAACAGCACAAATTTTAAAAATACTTTATAATTTCTTCTTGTAGTAGGTGAAAGTAGATTTTTCTTTTCAGCAGACTTTTGACAACATGTTTTCTTGCAATTCTTGACGAGTTTCATTTTTTGTTCTTCACAGCTATCTTATTTTTATTTTTTCGAAACGTGATGCATTTCTTGCAAGTGCAAGGCTTATTCTTCTCTTTTTCAGCTTCTGTACGTAAAAAAATCATCGAATTTCTCATTTAATTGGGAGCCTCAAATTAACATTATCATCAAAATCATTCAATAAACATCATACATATAAATTAATAATTAATAGGAATGTAAATTGTATAATAGGACACCAAACAGCACTTGACATTTTTCATTACACTTCTGACGTGAGGCAAATATCAAGTACTGTTTTATTGAATAATAAATAATAATAATAACTACCACATTATCATTATTATTTATTATTCATCAAAATACATTCGACCCGGACCATGTTTTTTCATATAGCGACGATAAGACTTGTAGCGAGCGCTTTCCGCCAACTCCCGTTTTCTTTCCTCGTTTTTCTTCTCTTCCCAAACGACAAATTTTTCTTTGATCCATAGTTCTTCGTGAATAAGTTCATCTTTATAGGGTTCATTGAGTGCCTAATGATAAACCACGAATATAAATTTAAAACCTGCACCTCTTTTAATTGTAGTATCAGTATCATAGTTATAATGTATTCTAGTTATTTTCATACCTCGAATTGCGTTACGCTTAAACCCAAGTATTTCCGAATCATGTAAAATTTCTCCTCAAGCCCGTACTCCTCCTTGCAGAAATCGAACTTATAAATCCACCATACGTTCCAAGCTAAATACTGATAGATGGTCAATGGCAAAAGGATTATGCGGAACCACAAAACATCAGTAACCTTTGGCTTTGCGAATCCTCCTCTGATGTCCAGGTTCTCTTCAAGCACCTTCTTAATAATCCGCTCTTCTTCCGCTTTCACGTCTTCCTTGTTCCTTTTTCGGTTGATTTTCTTCAGATTATCTAACATTCCATGTGCATCCGCGTAGTCCATTGCTAATCGTCGGTATTTGTGTTCACCTGCTAAATAGCGGACACCCGAACCCCAACGGAACATGGCAGTGTAGTACTGGAAAATGGAGATGACTGTGATGGTTACTGCAATAACAACGCGAATGTCTACTTTGGG
>JAQFZG010001772.1:0-19377 GCA_034695465.1 Entomobrya nicoleti
ACTACAATCGTCGTATACATCTACTGATTCGCTTCAATTTGGTAGTTGAGTTTCAGAGTTTTTACACTCTTCTAGTTACACATAAATCCATATTTTAACTATTAGATATTTGGTGCATTTTTAATGTTTTTAAATTTCTTCATCACGTTTGTATCCGGCTTATAATTTGTTGGCCTCTCTAGCAAAAAAGTACAATGAAGTATCTATGGTAACATGTGTATAAACAAATTGTTTTGAGTTACAAAAACGTTACATTATTGGAAAAGTGAAATGTTTCCCAATGACTGTATACACAAAGTATAACTAAGTAATGACCGAAAAAAATTAATCTAATCAAACTACGCTTTACAAATCCTAGTAATGAATGTTCATTTGGGTAAACATGCAAGTTTTACAATACACCTAAATATCCAATGTTGTTCGCATTTCAACATTCATATTTTTTTTGGTTAGATGAAAGCTTAAAAATGCATCTCAGAATACCCTTGTCCTTACCACAATCAGCACAAGAAATGTGGTTCAATTTAATAAGAAAACCGTGTGTTGTTAAACAAGTTTTAATGTAGACACAGTGTTCTCTATGATGTTTAGCAGTGGCTTTAGAATTTCCAGTTTTCATATACCACACGCATCGGCTATGACGTAATTACCACACTTTTATTCACGTATGTATATTTCACGTCAAATTTAGTTTTCAAGAATGTTCATTTGATGCTAGATTAAAGGCGTTGCGTTGTTTCGTAAGCTTAGCTACCTTTCTTAGATGTTTTAATGTTTTATTAGATACAGTGAAAGCGACAAGCTTCATTGTAAAATAGGTAACATGTAAGCATCAAAAACATGCCAGCGTCAAAACAGAGCTATATATACTCAAAGGGAAAGCAACGAAGTTAACAAAGATGAAAAGTTCACTGTTATCATTTCTACATCAGATCATTTAGAAGATATAGACGTCAAACTCGAATCCTATCTCCAACAATAAAGTAAACAGCTTCTCCTAATGGATATTAATGGATCTGTAATTACTTGGCCCTGATGGATCATATTATAAATCAATTTCAAAACTGTACAACAAAGTCTAGCTTTACGCTGAAACTGGCCTTTCGTCGGTAGAATGAACATCAAAAATAAAGCTAATAATATATTGTACTTTTTGTAGACGATACAAAGAGCAACAAATCTGCACAGGTGAGAACCCAAAACCAGATCTTCTTCCAATCCATACTATATTTAGGTTTGTATTCAGTCCACCTTGGGAACCCTCGGGAAAAAACGATGAATAATTTTAAAATCCCAGTTTGGAACTCAGTGAAATAATCAAAAAAAAGTACTGAATTGATAAACTTATGAAAGATTACCATACATTTTGAATCAGTTCCAAACTCAAAGTATCCAGGCGTAAAAATTTTCGTACATATTAGAAAGGTTCGTTTCCAAACATGCGGACAGGAAGTTTTTGGTATATTATTTAATGAGTTTTAACGCCATGGAGACTTCTCACAAGTCGGTAATCAGTAAATTGTAGATTTGTTAAGTATCTCTCACAGCACAATACCATTCGATCATCCAAGATTACAATGAACGGTTAGGGAAGTTTTGAGAAACGATATTTGTAAGCCTACATGATTGGAGGTTTCTGATACAAAACTCTAAATATAGAAAGTATATACATACAAAAGCGTTGTCCTACAAGTTTATTTAACATGGTTGTAAAGAACAGCTTAGCTTCAGATGATTTTATTTCTTTGAAATTAATTACTTTTCAAAATTATGAGCCGGCCACCGAAGAGTATTATATTACAAGACGATGGATATTCTTAGAATATGTTTGAGTTGCCGCTTCTGCTATAATTTGTTTTGCTATCTTAAAATTTACAAATATTATAAGAAAAGAAAACTTAATGAAAAATTCACATTCGTTTTACATTATGTAAAGTTTTGTGCTAACTATGTGTGAAATAATGGCTTAGCAAAAGCTAAATACCTGCATGTAATTTCGCATACATAACATTTTAATTACCAAGCACTAAGATATACCCACGTTCCAGAAAATTTGGAAATATTAGATGACACGTGGAAATATTTTATAGAAATCTTGGAAAAGAGGATTTGCCGGAAAATTACATCCGTTTAAAAAGGAAAAAATTCTCTACACCACACTATATTCTCTATGTTTGAATATTTTAGATAACATGATGCGCGTAAAGTCTACTTAATTATGTTAAATTACATGTTCCTTCGATTGACGTAACGCGGTAATTGAATCCAATCCAGCAAGCAACCCGACAACGTAATAAAACATTCCTATTCCAAAGACGCTTACACTAAATCTAACCATGTAAGAAAGGAAATTGTTATGCTGGATTTAAAACTCATCGCCGGCCAATGAAAAATCCTAGCGTAGGTGTTTTTATTTTACGTTTTCCTCGTACGTTTTACGTTACGTATTTTACAAATGCAAAAAAAAACATTGATGTCACAGCGTTGTGTATTTCAGTAGCAAAATATTAAATAAAAATAAAATAAAAATCCTGCGATTTCAAGAATGTTTTTTTTAGTTTGTTTATTCAAAATACAGTTCCAATTGAATATATACACATATATGTCTACATATATATAAATAAACTATAACTGTTGTGGAATTAACAATATGGATTTTCCGGATACCTGCCGTCTATGAAAAATAGTTTAGCAGGCACGATAATAAACATCAAGCTTTATGAAACTGTTGTTTGTCTACAGTTGGTTTTCATCAATGTTAACAAATTGACACTAGTCCAACATTTGACTATTACAAAGAACCCCCTCTTGTTTATTTTGCCGTCAAATAATTTAACTTGGTGATACGACAAATAGATATGCATTTTTGGGTCACCTTGTGTACAGTAACTTTATAGGTTATATCAAAGTTTGGGTTTGGTGAAGCAAGCATACAAAAAGATAGTGTCGGTTTGTATTATACTGGTTAGTTCTTCTTCTTGTGTCTTTCTATTGTACACAGTTTTTTCAACACAAATTCATCGTTTTAAGTGTGGTAAGACGATATGGTATGATTCAAAACTTGTTTTGTTGTTATGGAAATAGTGTAAATAGATATGACCTTGAACAAGCTTGATGTCATTAAAAGTTTACATGTCAATTTAAGTTTTACTGGCAATATTGTGGTGAAAGTGCAGTATGTGGAACATATTAAAGTATCGCCGGATATAAAGTAAAACACGAGAATAGGCTTAACAATGAGCTTCTTTACAAGTGATTATATATTATCAATGATAATGGAATATATATCTAAATTGATCACATATTCTCGCTTTTATAGACTTTATATCATAATTTTGTATAAAATTTGTATTTGTTGTATGGTATGTTGTTATCGAAGTTTTTGATAAAATATGTAGAAGAATTATCGTGTTTAGTTTGATTCTAACTTGTTTATTCATTATTGAGTAAAAACAATTACGTACAAATGTTCTTCGAAACAAAACGAGGTAAAACGAAATAATGGTCCGCGAAGACATATTATCGATCTCTGAATATTCGTTTTTCAATAATATCTCTCATAACAGGACAAGTTATATTCGGATGATATTTAAAATAAAGACTTATACATTTCACGAAAATGAGAGTTCATGTAAGCATAAAATATAGAATTTCTACAACTATTTGAAGATTTTCCCAACTTGACTATGGGAATTGGTACGTTTAAAACGTCAAACATTGTTTCACTCATTGACTCAATTGAGGAAAATTTTACTTGACACACTACTACATACGAAGGCAACCAACGTAAAAGAAAAGTGAAAGTAAAAAAATCAACTTCTGTTTTACTCCAGACTTTGGCTTTGAGTAATGATTGGTCACAATATCTTGGAGACGCTGTTCCCATCGGAACCTTTCAAGCATATTTGCGGAATTGTAAGGGAAAGTAGAAAGCCAGTAAAAGCCTGGCAAAATATCAGGTTTCCAAAGATGTTTAGGTGGCTAAACAGTTCCTTTGTATTTTTACTGCTTATTTAAATATTACTCAAATCATTCTTATCTTAAAATCATCTCATTGTTAGCTTTCAGTGAATTAAGTAGGTCATTTTCCCATAAGAGCGAGTACGTTTTAATTAGCACGTCATATTATGACTGGCGCAATGACTACTAACAGTTATTATTAGCTGAGGTTAAAGCTTACATTATTGCCAAACACTTATGTGAAAATTATATGGTTTTAAACCAAATTTTTATAGCAATTCAAATTGGTATCACATAAGCAAGCAACATTCCTTTCTGAAGCATTAGGCTTGTTATACGCGCACACTCATTCTCTTATGTCCTTTATGCATTATGCTGATAGTCTTGTCTTATGGTTATATGTATGTGACTATTCCTTTTTACTATTAACTGTACACATAAACTTATCACTTGTCCGTTCAATTTTATTATTTCTTTGTCTTCAGTTGACCTAGAAAATGTTAACAATCATTCCACCTGTGCTTTGTTATGTTATGAGGTACCTTACCATTTATAACCATTGTATTTCATGTTCATTCAATTCACCTTTATAATATGTTACTAATCCTAAAATATCTCAAGACTATATACAGATCTCGATGTAAACCATGTTTTAACTGCCATTCTTGTGTAAGTCGTTACTCTGTCCATTTCAATTGTCATTTGGAGTTGTACTAAACCCCACTTGTCTGTCTGGTTGCACTAAACGAGACTCTGTTAAATTTACTTACTATTCTTTACATTCAATAATATTTTGACTCTCAAGTTATTCTATATTTTAAAACTAAACCAATTACCTGATCAATTCTTGCATTTTATTTATCAGTCGCAGTCTTTTTACCAGAATCATTTAAGTATCATTTCATTCAGTCAAGTCAAATCATTCAATCATTCCGTCAAGTCTTTTCATTGCCATTCAAACACTCAATTCAACTCCAATCACTCCTAACCTCACATCACGAAATACTTGCATCTCCTGAGCATTGTTAGTAGATCACCACAAGATGAGTCGTCACCTCAACAAAAGAGAAAGCACAAATCTCCATTGTACTCATCATTCCAGTTTTCAACGCAAAATTCAAGGTGTAATTCAGCTGTGTACTGAATTTGTATCGTCTTCAGATAGGAGATCATCTCCAATACTGTGTTCATGTTGCTAGTTTCACCATAACATTCATCAGATACTTGTAAAATTACTGTAAGTCTTTTGGGTTTCATCTAGACAGCCTTTTTTGTACAAGCTCCTTTCTCGTGTAAACATCGTTTAAATTGTTAACGCTAAGTTGGGGTGTAACGAGACAAGTTATTTTGTCAAGTTTTAATGTTACTCGACTGGAAGCTGGTTGAAGACTGAGCGCATTTCAGCAACAGCTCGACAACAGAACTGAACTTTTACCAGTCTCTTAGCTTGTCTCACTTGTTAGAATGTTGGGAAATATTGTATTGTATTGTAAGATTTTATTTCGTGCTCAAAAACATGATTAGTTACAAAACAATGCTAGAGTTCATATTATAGAAGTAGTAGTTAATTACAGATAAATTAAATTAGTCAGTAGTCTTAGTTATCAACAAAAAATTCTCGCTTGAGTTCAACCCACAAACCTCGTCAATAGAGGAAATGGTTCCGAACCCATCCATACGAGTAGAAAAAATAAACAGGATCATACATACATAATTTTAAAATGCAAATTAAAAAAATATAATATTTTAAATTGTAAATGGACTAGTGTCTTCAGATCCAAGCAGTAATATTTGCCAGTTCTAATATATGACTTTGCATTCAAACAGTGAAAATTCTGACTTTCTCCATATGGAATGCTACTTGTACTTGTATATTCTAATGTACATCTTACAAATGCAAAGGAGAATGTTAGACATGTATTTCGATTGTTGCGTTATAAGATTTTTGAACGATCTTTTAATCAAATAATATAATCCTTTGGCAACGCATGCATTTAATATTTTTGAGAAAGTCATTCTGGGTCAATCCCATGAATGTGCTTATTATAATGACAAACCAGCTAGTTTAATTGTACAAATTCTTTGATGGATAACCTTTTCTGTAACGAGGAAGATTTTTTCAGTAAACGAATTAAAAATGTGCACCCAAGCAGCGTTTCATGCAAACTAGCTAGCTTGCGTGAAGGTAGGTAAATGTTTTCATGTATTATATGCTTGATCTCGCAATGTTTGGATGACCATGATGCCAATATTTACACCATAAAATACTTAAAGAGATCCAAGGAATTAAAATGTATTACATGAGAAGCAACAGATAACATTGTACATCCGTACTGTTTTGATAAAATAGATTTCTTTTGAAAACTTATTCTCTTTCAAAGCACACAGTCAAATGCATATTATGGTGAATCTGTCGAAAATGGTCTATATATTTCCGTCTTCGTAATAGCTTCTAAAGGAAATTTGCATAAGGCATCTTCTTTAAAAATAGCGTTGGGTAATACCAAACGCAATCAAAAAAACAAATTGATCCTTTTGTCGACATTTTGTCTGCTAGGTCTCTTATGCTCTTTACATAAATTTACGTCGGTAAATGTCTATAAATACACATTTGAAAATTTTTGATCTGCAAGATACAAATGAAAGTATTATCTAATACCGACTGCATAAAAAATAAAATAGGTCAATTCTAGTTCCACGAAATCCAATTTATTACCTTCGTAAAGCCTTCTTTCTAATTCAACGGGTTCAAAAAAAACATGATTTGTAATGCGTGTTGATTCATCTGTTGTGGAAATATGTCATTCAATATTCTATAGGGATCGAATAAGTTGCCTGTCTTTAATGTTAGCACGATATTTACACATGTCTTGTTTGTACTTATGTTTAACATGTGGATCATATGTGAAACGACTGGAGTTCGACATTTCCTGTATGAAAACATAGTACGTATAATATGCCAAGGAATTTGTTTAAAAAAAATTGTTCACGTTTTAATGTTATTATGCAAATAGTGTATGAATATTTTCTGATTTTTCTTTGGACACTTACGGTATCACTTGTAGTTTTACATATCAACATGTTTTCTTTACAAATGAGGTTTTTGAGAATATCTACGAATGTTCTAATTTAATATGGCTATTTAGCATGGAAAATGTATCATGAATTACCTTGACTAATATATTCCTCGGCTGCAGACTTACATTATGGGACTTTGATATAATCAAATGCTTTTGTTATACAAAACCAAGCAGTATTCTAAATTATGTCGTAATACCGAGAACGATAGTTTTAGAACTTGAAATTTGGCTTTGGATGCATCAATATAGACTAAATACAAGCATCTTGGTTTTTTGTGTTCATGCAACTAAACTTAATAAATATCGTATTGGAAATTGTATTAGTCGTTACGAAACAAATCGGTAGATAAATGCAAAACATTTTTATGTAACATACACATATGTATCAATGCATTTTGCGTTGTCATAAATCCAAATTTTGTCTTGAAATGCTCAAAGAGTATTTTTTCTTAAAGATATCTAAAGGGGAGTATTGCATGGAATCTAGTTCAAATAAAAGTACACAAAACGTACTAATATATTGTCCCGTTTCTATCAAAAAGAAGAAGAACAAAGCAAGATTCTCTTTGTAGTTGGTTATATAACTTGTGAATAATGCCAAAGGTACCGAGACTTTGAATATTGCTTAAAGCACAATATACATATATTGTAGCTACTTAGGATTACCAACCATTACATAACAGCAAAACTTTTCATGTTCAACAGAACCGCAGTTTATTTTTAGGAGAATAGTTTTTCTACTTCTAAATTGCACATAAGTTTAGTACATGCAGATTGAAATTTTCACTTTCGTAACAAAACTTTTGACTTATCTTGTTATATCGTGATTAAAAGTTTACCATCACATCACAAAATGTTCTAAAATACAACGCTTTTCCACTATCAAGCAAAATGGTCTTGTCTTCAAAACAGTACGAAATTTTCAAAATTGGATCCTTACGCAACCTGCTTATAAGAACACGTTACGTAAAATATTGTCACAAAAATGCATTAAACTAATGAACGTTACGGAGTCAGAAATCTCGGTAGTAATAGATTGTATAAATACTATAATTGGAATATTTTTTCGCAAAATGATAATCCGCATAATCTAAAACACGTTTTTTGTGATATTGAGGTAATTAATGTTGCACGAAATTATACTACAACCCTGCAATGATGGCTTTTTCTCTTTTTTATGTGGGTCGTGATTAAAATTTTATCGAACCCAAACACGTGGGTTGCCATACGTTATATAGTTAATATTTAAGCCTTAATAACCTCTGGATATATTTCACATGTCTGTCAAATATCAACAAATATATGTAAATCCTATTGGCAAAATCTTGGAAATCAATAATGATGCGTTCGACTACAAAACAAAACTGATTATTTTTCCGGTTAGATATATTTTGCAATGGATATTCAGCTTGGTAAATGACTATTTCGTACATCACTTTTTAAATACACAAGAGAATGTGCAGCTTGTTGAATACAAGCTCTCAGGTAAACAAGTTTAACAAATAATCGATATTGTGTAAGGTTAACAAGCTGTCGAGATCATTCATCTGGTTTAACATTTTTATCGAATTGAATATTCTACAATAGAGCATCTTTCTACAATATTGAAAAACAATACCACACTATGAAAAGCAATGCGGTATTTACGCTTATGGCTAGTAATCTTTTGCTATCTTAAATATTGAAAAGTTAAATTTATTCCAAAAATTCATTAGATTTTTAAAACTACAACATAAACAAATATACGGTTAATTTTCTGTGGATGTTTAAAAAATTGAAAACATGCAAATATATAAATGGTTTTCTACAGACCTTCCTAAATGTCATAATAATAGATTAATATATTGGTTGATACATCCCTTATTCAAAGAGACCAGTGGAGGAGGTGTGACCGAAAAATTATATGTTTGTGGTGAGTTTTTCATGCAAATATGATATCTTTTGTTACGCGTTTTTGTTAGGGCCTCGCCAAACGTTTGTGTTTCCATAGAAAATTAAATGTAGAGGTTTAGCTTAACGATATAATAATGTTTTGATTTTTCTCTGGTTATGCGGTATGCCATAAAAGTGGACACATTTGATGCAATTTGCTTCAATAAACGTAACATGCACACACTTATAGTCAATTAAAGTATTCATCGATATTTTTGTTACAATACCAATTAAATTACACGCTTATGTTATTCACAAGTCTAAAATCCAACTTGCCATTCTATTAGAATGGCAAGTTTTCCTCCGGTGATGAAATCAAGAATCGATGACTTATTTGACGGTGACGTCGGTGGTACTGTTGACAATAACAATGTTGAGTTAGTGGATGTCGTGTTGGTGGTGGGTAACGGACAATCTTCCAGACTGATGATGAAGGTTACTGGCTCCTGAAAACCAACTGCATCTTCCAGACAGAAGTTGATGCTGGCCAGCTCCACAAAATAACAGTAATGGATCATACACTGTTCACAAGTCATCCCCATCTCACGACCTTAAACAAACAAGATTAATATTACGTTTCTTTTTGCAAATCTATTTGTTTAAAAAAAACTTACGATGGGCCTCGCCAAAAGAAATGAGAAGAAACAGAAAAATGGTCTTCATTGCATGTAGTGGAAATGCCCGGAAATATATATTCAAAATATTTTAAAATTGTGTGATCCACAGTGACTCTTGTGTTGACCGCAAATCCCCAGAAGTGTAGTTACTTGGTCTCCTTCAAACTTTATAATGCATGTCTAGCTGACAAAACACTTGTTTTTATACTCTTTCGTTTAGTGCCAGAATAGTTTTCTCTAAAAACATTGTTTTTATTGATAAGCGTCTGCAGGGGAAACATCCAGCTGTAGGTGTCTTTATTACGTAGCTGAAAGCGAAGCTCAGCTAGTATTGACTTTATTGTGTTTGTCCCTCTGTCTGTCTGTCTGTCGACACAATTACTTAAGAGCTCGTTTGACCGATTTTGCTAAAACTTGGCATGTAGGTCAGTAACGTCAGAATAAAAAATCCTGTTGATTTTCAGCTCCCTAGGTCAAACGCAAAGGTCAAAGAGCAAGGTCGTAATTTTTTAACCTGTTTATAGTGTACATTTGAATAGCACAATCGAAAGCTTTCTTTGAGTAGATTACGAATCATATACCACTATAGGTCAAGGTGACCTCAGAGGGTCAGAAATCGGGATAAAAGTTTGCAACTTCAAACATATGGCATGTGACGTATCATTCGAAAGCGCTTTTCATTAGCAATAGCAATGAACATAACTGGGGTCGTTATAAGTAGCATTATTTCAGCTACGTCGTTATGATCGGTCTTACAGCGTGTTCTTAGAGGTAGTTCTGCTTATTTTTAATAACTTACAAAATGCGTTCAAAGTTATTAAAAGTCATGTTGATATAATTCAATTTAAAGTAGTTTCATGTTTTGTGCTATATTTGCATAAAATTACATGCAATCATTAGATAGATCATGTTTTATGAGTTGCATGTACAACCTGCAGGGGTTTCAGATGTTATCTAGGGAATCCCGTACACACACCAGGTCCTTTTTTACTACAAGTTTACCTGTTGAGGTTCGTAAACTATAATATCTTTGGTCACATCCTACTCACTTTTAAAACAGGAAACCACACAATAGGATGCAATTACAGATAGCCTGGTAATTCAAATGACATTTAAATAAAACTAAGAGTAAAAGCCGATTACACGGAAAAATTGAAACCTTAATCAATTCGCTTGTGAAAGATTGAAAGGTCAGGTGAAAGATTTCTGTTCGGTAAAAGTTTTAAATGTTTTGAAGAGGCGTTCTGTGGGTTGAGCTGGTTTTAGTCGGTTTTGTGGTAGGATAAAGTCTTGCAGGGGATAAGCAAATACAAAATCATTTTATTCGTCTTCTTATAGAAAACAACCGGAAGTTAGATGATGATTAAAAATTCATCATTAGTATATAGCCAAACATGCATAATTTTTTTATGTAAGATATAAAATATGATATTTAGCTACTAGAAATCTATCAATACTACGAATTTCATCTCGTAGTATGAATAAATTCATAGCTCACGTTCAAAAATAGTAAGGGTTTGCTTATTGGTCATTTATTAGTTTGTAGTTATTTACTTTGAAAAATATGCGCGATTTCAGATTTGTAAAATATTTTCTTTATGATTAGCTGTCATCAAAATTTTTGATCTTTACAAATTTAATTATTTCTAAGGGTGCAATAAAACTTGTTCTTCGCACGAGATGGAATTTCTACATAGTAGGTAGTTGAAGGTGGCCAAAAACTGCATTATAGATGCTACCATTTTATTTTGGTGAACGTTTTTTATAACTTTGGTAATTATTCAGCGAATGTATATGCAATTAAGTAACGTTCTTTGTAGTTTTTCAAAACCAATATATGGCTGCTTAGACCACATATTATGTAGATGACAAAAAGTCTATAGTTTCTCTGGTAGTCAGATTTAGCTGGGCTTGAGTGGGTTGATCAAATAACCATTTGAATTAAATACACGAAAACAAAAACGCATAACTAAAATGCCAAGACCGTACTAAATGTCACTAACAAAAGGGAACTTGACTAACTTACAAATTTTAACGGATCACATAAAAATAATAGACAAGCAGTAATCCTCTTAAACATACGGATAGGTAGACAAAGTACACTTACTATAAATGCACTAATAATGAAAACTACTAATTTTATTAAGAGTCGATTTAGGGGATAAAAAAGGCAATCAATTCATTTTTCGGGGATTCAACATGAGTACTTTGGAGAAAATTAATGGCATAGAATGACAAATGTTATGCCAATTCGTTTCTTGAAGATAACGAAAATACAAGATGTTATGTCTTTGGTTTAATAAGCTTACACGTGGTACTCAACATTCAAACATTTTAGAATTGTATTAGTCTTATGTACATTGCATTTAATTACAAAGTTGTCATCTTTTGAAATTTTAAACTGATAATGTATTTAGATCTCAATGCATTCATTCTTGGTTTTACGATAGATTAGCAGATTTTTGGTTGCGCAAAACGTGTTTTGAATTGACATATTTTGTCAGGACTTTAATAAACTATGTGAATAAATGAATTTAAGTAAATTGTTTTTTTATCAGGACTCATTTATTTTATGGATAACACCAATGTTTAAATAAACGCAATATCCCCGAAACGTGCAATTATTAATAGGCTCGTTTATTAATTTTGATTTTAGTAACAATTAAATTATATTTTCGTGCATTTATGTTATTTGTATAAAGTTTACTTTCAACGTCATCAATCACAAAACGAGCATAGCCATTTTCCTTACCACTTTTGATCTTTTTTACAAAGTAATTTACTGCAGCTAAATTTACTATGATTATTTTCAGGATGTCAAGTTTTCTTCCGGTGATGAAATCAAGAATTGGTGACTTTTTTGGGGACAAAATTGGCGGTGAAAATGGTGTAGGTGCTGTCGAAAATATCGATGGTTAGTAAATGGATGTGGTCTTGATGACGGTAAATGGGCAATCCTCTAGATTAGTGGTGAAGGTTACTGGTTCCTGAAACCCACCTGCTTATCGTTCAAAAAAAAATTAGCAATACTTGAACTGCAATACTTTCCATCTAAACTAATAACTTAGTATCAGGGATGCGATATGTAAAGGAAATAGTTTTTAAACTCAAGTTAAAAAATACTGACAAACGGATTAACAAAAACTGCCGGTAGCAACACTCTTTTCTTATTACATGATTAAGAACAGTAGAATGTAACCAACCAAGAAGCTATCATCATGTTTATAATAAACTAACACTCATCCATCAATCACTTCAATGAATAACATTGGTTGACATTTAATTTACCACGAAAAACTTCAAATGTTGTTTTGTCTTCCCAAGAATCTTAATGGTGAGTCGTTTCCACTAAATTCGCAGTTTACTACATAAAATGTACGTCTATTATTTGTCTAATATAAACCATATTGAACATATGAATGCATGTATCCAATTTACATGCATAAATAAATACTGCTGTTATATAAACACAGTGTGAAAAACAAATCAGCCAATGTATCTGTCACCAGTACGTGCAATGATCGTACACATATAAACGCCAATCTAATGCTTTACAGTGGTTCTTCTGGCGCAATTTTCGTGAAAGCTTTTATTGTTCGCTACTAATTCCTAACTAAAAACTGCGTTTCAATTCACATAACAGGTGGTATATCATCACATGTCAAGTGACTTAAACAAAACAAAAAAAAAATAAGTAATTGCAAGCTTCCATTTACCTTTGTTCATCCAATATCTATTTCTTTTGAAACAAAGATTACAATTTTCTCGTCAACAAACGTCGTACAACACGAAGAAGTCTTCCATCCCCAAGAACTTTGCGATTTAATAGAGTACTAGTTGTTAAAAATTGGGTGATCATCCAACAAAATCATATTGTTCCAACATATAACGTCAAATATGAGCACCAGCAATCCTTTAAATTAATACTGGCTTTATATTAAAAATGTTAAAATAAATAAAAGTATTGAAAACTGAAACATCTACTTTATTTATTTTGTTATATTATGACAAATAATATTTCTACTGAAATGTACCCCAACGTTATTGACACCCAATACTAATTTAGCATACGTTGTGTATTCAATAGGTAAGCCTTTTTAAGGTACTCCACCAGCCTTTGGTTGTATTTCAGGCTTTCCAATGTAATAACATTTGTCAGTAAAGTAGATTGTCCAAAGATCCAAAGTCTTGGAAATAAATACTGATGCGTACGTCTTCTGAAAAAACCTGGTTCTTTTTTTTCGTTTAGAGCTTTTCGTATCGGAAATGGAGAAAAGTATAAATATAAGGTTTTTGCTAGATTTCTTTTAGTCTTCAAGAGTCTTTCTGTTGAATCACATTGAAACTTAAGTCATAAGCTGATCTCAGTGAATCCCATTCCATCGTTCCGAGTTTGAATTCATCTAAATTACAAAAAGAGATGGTAACAACGTTGTGATAATAATGTTTTAAAGTTTGCTATAATATTTTTATGAAAAAAAACGCAAACAGTTAGCGTAAGAGTTAGTTGTGTAACTAGGATACTTAAGAATTAAGATTAAATAGAGGAACCTCTTGTTGATACAACAGAAGTCATGAATACGATCAAAGAAGACTCTGCTGTAGCAACGGACGACGTAATGGGTCCTTTACGAAATTGGATTTATGAACAATTTCAGCCTGAAAATCTTCGCCATTTCTGGCCATGGACGATATTTTTCATTGTCATCTACTCTATCATATTCCTTGTCGGAATCACTGGAAACTTCATAGTCATCTTTGTGTTTTGTCGAAGACAACAAATGAGAAGCGTGACGAACATGTTTATCGTCAACTTGGCCGTGGCTGATTTATTGGGGATTCTATTTTGTGTTCCGGTCACTCTCATGTCAAATATATTTGTTCGTAAGTTTTCAAAACTAACATAAAACATGCATTTTTTCCGAACCTTTAGATTTAATTAGATTTGTTTTATTTCAGCTTGGATTTTGGGAACATTCATGTGCAAAGGCTTAGCATATATCCAAGGAATTTCCGTGTTTGCTTCTGCATACTCCCTTGCCGCCATTTCAGCTGAGAGATCCAAAGGAATGTACCGTTTCTTTCGAATGATGAACAACCTCACTAAATTCCAAGCTCTACTTATCATCTCAGGTATTTGGATCACAGCACTACTAATTTTACACCCATGGTCCATCATCCTATTCGAAGTTACACCAATACTTGGAAACGGCACAACACTCTTTTGCGTAGAATCCTGGTCTGCTGACTACACCGAAGACTTGAACTTTCTACTATGAAACGTGATGTGTTGCTACGCTATTCCTGCCATCATCATTTGCACAACAAACTCTCAAGTGTTGGGAAAAATAGCCTATCTAGAGCTTCCGGTTGGCAATGGATCGTCACCCAGATATGTTTCAAATCAATATCGAAGAGCAAAACTAGGTTTTACGAAATTGTTGAGTTTGGTCACTTTCACATTTTTCTTAAGTTGGTTGCCTCTGTATGTTGTAATGTGCCGAGTAAAGTTGACACCCATTGAGTCAATGAGTGAAATCGAGTTGGATATTTTGGATGTAGTATTGCCCATTTTCCAGTTAATTGGAACTTCAAATAGTTGTGTAAATCCGATATTTTATGCTTACATGAACTCTCGCTTTAGGGAAATGTTTGTGTCAGTATTTTACGTTTCTCCGGATTGTAGCTTAGCTTGTATGGAAACAAGTAGACAGGAACCTAGAATAGTCACTGGTACAAGATCGGGAAACAGTGTTTGTCATTGTGGGATTGGTAATGCAGCTCTGGAAAGTAGTTCTTCAAATACTCAAGTGAGTCGTCAGTTTGGTTGCCAGGATGGTGCACAGGTTTCTGGAGTAAATCGCGAAAGAGAACGGTTTGTTAACCAGGCAAAAGATACGACGAATGTCTCCGCTCATTTACAAATTCGTTTACAAAAATGTTATCAAGAAACGTCTGTATAATTTTTATGGCTACAGATTTGGAGAAAAAGATGAGTTAATGGGGATATTCACTACTTCACAATAGGATCGTGTTGCATAGTCGGTTTTTTTCTGATAATTGGTTATCCGGAGGAAATTGTTTCCTTTAACAACCATGTTTTGTCACAAATACAATCAGTTTTATAAGAGAACAAAAATGTTGGCTCTAGAATGCAATATATCGTCAATCTAGGCTAATGTTACATGCAACCTCTAATTATCTATTTTTACTCTATGAATTTGTTTATTATAAATGAATTAAGTTGCATATTAGGTTGGTAATATTGTAAATTGTTTAATTACTTATGTATGTCGTTTGAAATAAAAATATTGCACTCAAATTTAACTGGTTTTATTCGGTTTATTTTTTCAGAATAGCTGCACAATGTTAGTTTTAATACACAAATTTGAACCGAAGTCTGTTTTGGACAGGTGCGATCAAGACTTTTTGCATTGCATTCTAGTTTCCTCACCACGGTCACCTATTCTAAATTTGCACTTGCCTTTTAAGTCAATTCTCATTTTCAAGCGATGATGGACTGGTAGTGATGCTGTGTAAACATTTGAAGTTTAAATCCTTAGATGTCGGAACAAGAGATAATAAACCACTCATTTTTTTACTTATAATGAGGTTGAAGATATAAATTCTCATGAAATTCTGTTCTTGATCCAGCCTTAAGCTACACGCAAAGCAATCTATTGTATACTGAACTGTTTTCTTTGATATACCATCATACGATATAACATGTTGACATTTAATTTAAATTTCAAAACTCCCAACGAATTAAATATCCGAATTTAGAAAATAAGTCATGACATCGTTCAATTACCTCGAGTAATAGCAGCGTTATTATGATTCCGGGAAACTAGTATTGAGTTTAAGTACAAGTGCTAAAAATAATATAATTCGATTTGATCCATGTATTTAGTTTACTTATTTTAAAACGCAGCTTGGGTTTCATAGATTAGTGTGGACGATAGGGACTAGGAAATACATTTCCTATTTGAACACAGCTAGTCTTAAAGACAATTTTACAAAAACCATGCATAAACATATATTAAATACACAAGTTTACCTATAACAAAATTGTTAAATCCATTAAAAAGCAAAATTGTTTCACGTTGAGATTTTTTTCAGATAAAATGGAAGTATAAACTAATATTTCAGGTTTCATGCTACGCTTCTGATTCGATTAGGTACATATGCAAGTTTAAACGAATTGAGACTTTACGGTTTATTTGAGAGACGCTATTTAGGTAGGCGTTTGTCCACCAAACACTATGAGTTGAGAACATTTACAGATTCTTACAGACTAAAAGATGCCAACGTGGCAGAAGTAGTTTTGGGGGGAGGGGAAGATTTAATTCGGTGAAGGTGGCGAATGTGGAATCGCATGGTGGAGTAGGCAGTTTGTTGGGAGGGGGAGTTGAGAGAGAGAGGGGGCAGGAGAAGGTGCAAGAGGGATGGAGGCAGAGGAGGAAGTCTGGGGTTTTCTGAAAGGGAACGAAAAAATGCATGAGGAGTTTTTAGAAATAATAATATTTGGGAACAGCGAGTGTTATTTAAAACAAATGTTTTAATAGCTCTACGTTTCGATTTATTCTTGAAATCATCATCAGGAGCAAAATGACAATTGAGTAAATTTTTATCACTAATACAAGTTAACATACATATTTTAGTTCGGTAGCCAATCACGACCTTTTTCCTCCTTCCAATTAATTGGAGGAACCATATCTTTTTGGCTTTCTTGATTAGTAAGGATTCAATCATTGTGCGTTGTACATATCTTTCTTCATGAACAATGATTTTGGCATGTCCTCATTCGATTGTGTGATTTTGATCGCAGTTGTTTTCACATATGTGACTTGATATTGCAGATTTGTCCGCATGTGCTAACGTGACGCAATCTTTGTGTTCTTTAAGCCTAACTAGGAAGTCTAAGCCTAACTAATTGGGACTTTCTCCATACGAAATATTATTGCGTACTTTATTGTATATCATCAAAAAGAAATACGTACAACATTATTTTCTCTAGAAGACCAAATTTTAAAGCATTATCAATTATGGCACATTTTTACCTAATACAATTTTAACGGTTTCCAGTTATAAAATGTTCATGGTCATTTTTACTAAAATTGCAACTCTTACATCTAAGCAGACATAACCGCATCAATCAGAATCCTCTTTCAGAACGAAAAATATGTAGAATATAATACGATGTTGGCCAAATTCGTTAGTTCTAAAAACGAAAAGTCGGGAAATCACTAGAAAATAAAGAAAATCTTGGGGTGGGTATAATCTAAATGAATCCTCAGATTTTTTGTCATTGAGATTGAAATTATTTTTAAAAGAAAACGTTTTTAATATTAGTCTATATGAGTTTATTTATTTCAAATCCCTGCTGATTTTTAACGACTTTAAAAATGCGCTCAAATTGAGCCAAAAGCAATTTGATAAAAAAGTTTAAAAGTTCAATAGTTTTTGCAACTATATTGAAATAAAATCAGAGAAAAATCCTCAAAGCTTGCACTTTTTGACAGCTTAAAAGCATAACGTTGATGATCAAAACAACGTAATAAGATTGCATGAAAAACGTTGCGTAATTTTCAGGAAAATTCTAGTGTGAAAAGTTTTCGGCAATTAAAAAAATTCTTGCCTAGTCATCATTTAAGTCTCCATTTTTAAGTTCCAGCATGTATACCACTGTGGATGATTATATACAAGCACGTGTAATTTTCTGAACTCTAAAGCATTTAAATAAAATAGAAAGATATGAATTTTTAGTTAGCATCAACGTTTATTAAATTTTTAAGTGCTGCATTAGCGTCAAAAGCCAAAATACATTCAGCGTTCACTAAAAATCCACTTACGCGACCTCACGTTTTGGGTTTAATGGCTAGTGGCTAACAGTATTTGTCTCAAATTATTTGCGTATATGCGAAAAAGTGTATATTTTCAAAAATGGATGGGATGGTCGTCATACCTTCGTTTTGTCTCACAAAGGGATTTATGCTTCCATAAATTTGTAATAATTAAATTGTGGAACCCTGCAAAATATAGTCAGAATGCTTTTGTTTCAAGTATCTGCAATCATTTTAAATTGTCTAGTGTGTCAATTTCTTACTTTTAGCAGTTGGAGCCTATATGCCATTTACTGCAAGCCGAACATAACTACACATACGTTTGTGTACTGTGTATATGTCTCTGTGAAATATTCATGGTTGTTACGAGGAGAATAGTGAAAAAACGTTGTCACCTTTTAACATATTTGTGGAAGGATACTAAATGAAAATGTGAATTATTTTGAGATTTTACTTCTGGAATTTTACACTGACCATTGTGTATACAAATATTGGTATGTAGGTTGAAGTTGATGATGATAACACGTGAAATAAACCATTTCTATAGTAGTGCTAATTCTAATTTAAGACTACCAAATAGTTGAATTGCTCCTAAATTCATTTACCTTAGCTTCTGATTTTATGAATGTCTATCGTGCTATTGCGATTACTGCAGCTGATCCAAGTGCAATGCTATCAGGTTTACCATATAATATTTTTTCGACTAATTTTATTTCAAACATTAAACTTGTCTCCTATTTGACAATGAATGCGAGGTACTGATGCTTAACAATGCGTTATAAAAATAAGCATATTTACAATGACAGAGTTTACATATATTCATATTTTAGAAATGCA
Source organism: Entomobrya nicoleti (assembly GCA_034695465.1). Lineage (NCBI taxonomy): Eukaryota > Metazoa > Arthropoda > Collembola > Entomobryomorpha > Entomobryidae > Entomobrya > Entomobrya nicoleti. The sequence continues at coordinate 19,270 of JAQFZG010001772.1, forward strand.
AATCGCCTTCACTTGTCTTATTGTACCTTTTTTCATATTCCGATTTGTTTTCTTATCGTTCTTTATTTACAAGTTAAATTACTAAGCATGCTTTGTTTTAATATATTT
>JAQFZG010001773.1:0-19369 GCA_034695465.1 Entomobrya nicoleti
CGTTGTGAGTTATTGTATGCATCCGTTAAGAATAACGGAAAGTTTTTCTAGAAGCCCAGTTACCTTACTGGGCTTAAATCAACCTAGTTACATACATACCAATACATGACATAAACTTTGCAATTAATTAGGCCTAACTACCATTTTATGGCTTTTCTGTCAATATTTTTGCATCAGGTAAATATAAGGGAGAGCGAAGAAATTTGTTGAGTTTCTGTATATGACTTATAATTGCTAATGACCGGAAATTTCGTCCATGTAATCTAATACAAAATTAAGAAGATTACTGTTAATCAGACAAATGGGGTTCGATCATTTCGGAAATATAATATCAGCTTTAGCTTACATATACCACAGAAAATATGTGTATTAAAATGGTATACATAAATAGCTATACTTCTCAAGATATGCTGTACAAATTTCTTTTCTCGGTTCGCTGAACTGAAATGTAACCATTCAACTTAAGTGAGTCAGGTACTACGAAGACGAGGTCGTCTAATCAGGTAATTGTAAGGGGTGCAGTCATCATAAAATCATTTTAAATATGTATGCACATAGATTCGTAAAAGAATCCTTTCTGTTCTTAGCAGACAATACAGACCGTGTTAACTGGAACTGAGTAAACAGAGCTTTTTTGCGGCACATTCTAAAGCAGTTCTAGGTTGGCTTTATTAAGTGCAAAATATCTAAATTATATTGTCTCTTTATTTCGGAGATTTTAAGTAATTGGAATATAGACTTCATAGAGCTGACCATGTCTTTCCGACATTCAATTATTATTGACCATGGTATCAAGTTCCGGTCCAGACACAGTGAAACCTGTTTTCCAACTAGCGCATCTGCTATACAAGTGTAAAAGTAATCCAGACGCTTTGTACAAAAAACAGTAGCAGCATCATCGTCACCATCACCCCTTTCCCGTCCAATGGATTTTAAAAGGATCAAAAAGTCACAATTTTTGTATGTCCGACAGAAAAAAAACTCACAGAGAGATAATGGAAGATAGCATTATAAACGTAACAGGTTTTTTATCCTCCGAATCCAGGGAGTTATATCGGACTCGAGCATTTTCTCTGATCTCGTAATCACTCTTGAGCAAACCTCTTGTGTCTACTAACCACATTTTTATTGTGGGATTTTTCCTTGCTCCCTCACTCCTCGTTGCTTATTTTACCTTCCAATTGTACACCAGCAAAGTAGTTTCAGATCTGTATCTTCTCCTGCCATTCATTGGTTGCATCACAAACAAAATACACAGAAAGCTCAACGTGTAACAAAACTTCAGCAAAGAGATGCCCATGATATACCAATACCATGCATTTATTAGATGGTTTCGGTTTATGTCTGCAAGCTCATATAGACTTTCGCATTGTTAATCTGTTATACACAAATACTTTTTTTTTTACTTACTTTCACTTCTGTTATTTGCTGTCATTCCAGGAGAAAACTTGAATGACTATTTTCGGTGAATGCACATAAGGCATATAAATAGTACATAAATAGCTAATTTCTTTTGGAAACAGAGCTATAATACACAAACATACATAGATGCATTCAATACATCTTTCTGGTATTGTATTGCATTCAGTTCGCAGTGGAAAATGCTGATAAGATTTAGACATAAATTCTATTGACAATGACAAAAGGTTTGAGTGATGTGTGATCAACCGTAGACAAATGTTTCTTCACATTCCTGAAAGCAAAGCATTTGATTAAATCCGGCCAGTCTCGACGAGTACGTTTTTTGAAGTGTTAAGAGAAACATTGACTCTCACAACGAACTGACAACTAACTTCGACAACAAGTTAGAGAGCTTCTAAATAGAATTCGAATTATTTAATTGTACCGCCTATACGTATTCTACTACATAATATGTATTTTAGGATAATGCCATATTTTTATTTGCATTCAAAAGTTACTAGACTAATTTACTCTGAATTTTGAGATGATATATTTATAGTAAGTAAAAATGCATATACTCAAGTAAATCAACTTTTTTCCCGGGAACTTTAAGCAATTTTGTTTTGACACTCTTTACATAACTTCAGACACTACAAATTGGAAGCAGAAATTGCGTCAATGACTTGGAAGGTGAATATAAAAGATGTGCTTACAACAGGAAGTAACACAAAGGGTTCCCGATGGAGTCTCGTATCCCACAGAAATTCACTCATGGTAAGTTCAGCAAAAGAGAAACCCTTACAATATATTAAAGGACTAGACTAACCAGGGTTAAAACCAAAAATACTCACAAATTCTTTTTATATGATTTCAGAGTAACTTCTCCGCTGACTCTTTGCTGGTGGGAAGCAATAAGCAACTTTTCGTCAAAACTGTGTTTTACAAGGTAAGTGATAATTAATTCCATTATTAACTCGTTCAACAGCAAAAAGAGATTCACACGAAGTTATTTAGTCATTCATGTTTACATTACATCAAAGGTAATGGTATATCCTTTGGTTCATATACAATATAGGCCAAATTTATCGATGAGAAGTATCTTTGAAATTAGATGATTACTCGTGTATTGGGGTTTTGCACACCATGCATGCCTTTTCTTTTATCATTGTAGAATACCACAATATTTCATAAATTAAATAATTTTTATACAGGATATGATTAATCTTGTAAACTTAATCAATCAATTTTAAAGACCTAATACTGGTTGTTTAAGCCATATACATTACAATAAAAATATAAACACAGATTACAACGAAAATTAAAAGAGAAAAGAAAGGATTTTATTCCAAAAATCGGATTTTCCATTTATCCTTCACTATTTCTTGAATATTATAATGTGTTTTAAAATGATTTTTAAATTTTATTTTGATAAACAGAGTAGCCTCGTTGCTATCAAGAAAATCAACAAGAGCCGGATAGAGTTAACACGACCTTTGTTACTGGAACTGAAACGGGTAAGTTATTTTCTGAAAACCTCCGTACACCCGTACATAGATGTTGCGTTAGCTTTCGTAGAATAATATCGCACTCTTAGAAAATAAATATGTACACGTTCGAGTTCCCAAGATTAATTTCGAGTGAACTATTTCGACAAATACTCCATAGTTTTTAATTACAATCTGAAAATGAAACATAAAACTGGTCATTAAACCGTCCTTTTGTAGTAGAGTATGTAAGTGTTTTCACTCGTGACTTTATAAGCAATTATTTTCTTCAGATTGAGACTGATTATATTCGCTCAAGTTTTTACTGGTCTGCATTCTTTTCTCACTGATCATACCAATTTGACTTACATTTTATGACGTTTACTACAAAACTACTGATTATAATGAAACTGCTGACACGTATGATTGTTCCTCTCGTTTTTTCTTCATGATCAACTTTTCAAACTTGATGATGATAATCATCATCGTCTGGCAGGTGATGGTGAAAGTTGAGAAGTTTGACGACTTGTTAAGCTAGCCAAGTTTCATCTCAGTTCAGAAGAAATTTGCTTTATAGTTTGGTATGTACTTACTGTACAATGATACATGCATTACGCTTATATGAATTTCCAGAGCATCTTTTCTTACATGGAAAGACAAATATGAGGATTTTCCATGGAATATTGGAAAACATGGAAAATGAGCATGTGAAAATGGCGGCGCCGTCTTCATTTACTCGTTATGTTTAAAATAGTTTGGAGACTTTTACAATATATGTATGATTTGAATAGTGCAACGTAATGTAATATTTTTTATTGGTAGCACTAATAGTTCATAATGCACAAAATTGTAATTTTACAAATGTTGCGCTTTCAAACGATTGATAGTAAACGTATATCCTTGGCATCAGATGTAATGAATTAATTTCGATTGCATGGTCGGATTAGTGATTAGATGTAGCTAAATACGATTGATTATAAATTGGATTAATCGAGTAAGTAATAACAGCACAGCACAGACAGACAGCACAACAGCAAATAACATTAATCTTCATTCGTTTAAAATTGATAGCTTTTATGGCCTTTTCACCATATTTCATCTGTTTTCTATTGTTTTGGGTAAACATCGCAAAAAATCAATTTTACATGTTGTACATGTAAACCTTTTTACATGCCTGTGTATACGTATTTCCGACTTCAGGCGAACTACGCGAAGTTATCAACATGCGTCTATGTTATATAAGTGCTTTTAACCAGCAAAGGGAAAAGCTGGGGCAAAACGAACTCAAATATAACCAGATTCTTCTTACTCTAGAGCCTCTGTTTTTATGCCAATTGTACATAGTGCAACTTTAAATGGGGAAAGGAAAAACTTGCGTGCTTCACAAATAGTTTCCTGGCGACTAAAAATCTTTGGGAATGTCAGGATGCCGTTTTGCTTTTATTATTAAAAGTTATCCAATAATAAAAAATCTATAACTCAAAGGGACGTTCATGTATATAGCTCAATCCGTTCTTGCCGACCACTCCAATTATTGCTAGAACAAGTGCATCTTTTTTGGAATTATAGTCGTTATTAAAAATTTGTATTCTGATAGATAACTTTTACTACGTGTAACATAAAGTCAGATTGAATGAGCGGTTTTCATTAAAGGTTTAAAAGAAGTGGACGTGAAAGGCTCTAGTTCCGCATGTCCTGATGAATTTCGTATCTTATGAGACAAGCATTTAAATAAAAACCCGTAGTAAACTGTTAAAGTTCGATACTCGAAGACAGACTTGTTAAAATTATGGGGGAACTAAGCACATTTTTTTGGACGTCAAATTAATGTCAAAATCAATGTTGCGTAATTTGCTGTATTGTGCCTCCAATATTAACATTTTCCATAAGGATGCAAGCTGCGAACTGTACTATTAAAAGCAGCAATGTTTGCTCCTGAAAGGCGGTTAGGTTAAATGGTGGCAAACTATTACAGTTATTAAGTGTCCACGGCAATTTATAATTTTAAGTCGATACCCGAGTCAATGTCTGTCTGTTCGCGCTCTAGAATCCAAACGTCACGATCGATTTTAATTAAAATCGGTGTACATAATCATATGGTCTTAAGGACGATTTTTTTTTGATTTTGGGCCAAATCGGTTAACTCAGGTCACAGTTAGGTCAAAGGTCAAATAATTATTACAAAGCAGTATGGGCTCGAATTTAGTAGGCGGATAGCGTTTAACGAGAAACATTATTTTGCACAGTTTCAGTTGACCTGACCCAACCCTTCTGTTCACAGAGGGCTTTAAAGGTCAAAACTTTATCATGGTCCCCTGTCTAAACGCCTCAACCAAGTTATTGATAATCGCTTGCACTTAATTGCAAATACGTTTATATATTTATTTTTATGCATAGACAAGCTACTGTTTTACTGAATATATTAGTACTTTTTCGCATCTACTAGATCTGGAGGTTTCATTTAGCAGGTATACTTTCCCAAATTAGAAATCCTGTTTAGTTTTCCAGGATACGAATTTATCATACCGCAAAGAATTCGTTTATTTGTTAGACTCCGCCGTAGACAGAGTGTATTGTAACTTTGTATACTGTGTTTAATGCAACAATTTCTGTCCAAAGTTCTTTTTCATATGACACCCTACAATCAACTCTGAAATGAAAGTAGACTTTCACTAACCAACCGATTACCTTTTCAGTTTAAAAGAAATGCCGTTGCTACCATCAACCACGGAACTGACCAGTCCAGACGACATAAATATAACGCATTTACAGGTTACAAAATTCATCCGTTACCACCGCGGTCACTCTCGTTGACCAGGAGTAATACATTAGGAAGGTCTATAATTGTGTTCACATTCCAAAATAGGCTTCTCCCATTTCAATTTAAAATGTATTTTGTTTTCCTGGTACTAATTTTTCTAATGGATTGCCCTGCAACACAAAATCAACGTCTCCTGTGTTGTGTTGTAAAAATGGTATGTGGTAACTTGTGTTATCATTGGACTTGGACATCTAAGTAGGAACGACAGATGACAGAGTCACTAAGAAAAGTTGTAAACTATTTATACCCCGGCTATATTTTACACATACATTACTATGTACTATATTATGGCTCTTAAATAACTTTGTTTCAAGTAAGTTGTTTTTCATAAGTGACTCTGCGTCAAATGCTTGTAGTTTCACAATCTTCAAAAAGTAAAATACATGAACACATACATATTATTCATGTAGATGGTAAATATAAGTAGAGAATACTATTTAGGGAGGGAGCATTTTTATAATACAACGTTCAACTTGAAGTTTGTTGCAAATGAGCCATAGTTTACTTACAGCATATATACCTAAGTATATTGTTGATGCAAAAAAATGATACAAGAATGGAGACCAAAACAAAATTTGCTGGAATATGTTAAAACATTAAAAGTTCGAAATACTTGCTATTTTAAGAAGGTATTCGCCCACACAGCAAAAACAACAAGGATTAAAGGATACGTGTTTGTATATATGACACATGATTAGTTTTTGATATTCCTTGTGTACTGTATTATCAGTTATACCTTTGGGTCAAGATACATTAAATTAAATTAAAAAGCTTTTATGGACTGAGTTTTTCTAGGACGAAAAGATATAACAACTGCGTATTGCTAGAAAATTATTGTTTTCATAAGTTTGGGGAAGTTTTTCTTCATAGATTTCAATGCCGCTTTCCTTTTGAATTGGTGGTATTATCTAACCGTGCGTAGGACTTGTGTTAACCAGCTTAAAATGTTCCACATCATGTGATAATTATATGTAAATTGTAGTGAAAGCACCTCTAAAGGGTCTTGGGAAAACCTCAGTGAATAAAACATTTTCATCTTGATAAACAACAATCTACATGTAGATTGCATTACGTGCTAGTTGAATTTCGTATTTATATTACATGCATAAATATTATTACCGCATTCATGTTTATAATATAATAGAAATGTTCATAATCTAATAGAAACGCTGTGAAATTATATTTGGAACTGATATAATATCATACTTTATAACATATAAGTATGTTGTAGATATTTATACTACTTGTTACTACATAAATTTAAAATGATTTCATTTGACCCCGAAATAAAAGACTTAATTGCATTGCTTGAGTATTTATTTGAAAATTGTATCACTAATGTTTTGTTTCATTGTGTGAATAATCATTGTAGATGAAGGATTTACATCATGAACATCTCGTCCGTTTCATTGGTGCTTCCGTGGACTGTCCACATTCTTTCCTGCTTACCGAATACTGTCCCAGAGGAAGTCTACAGGATATTCTAGAAAATGAGCAACTTAAGCTGGACTGGACGTTTCGTTACAGTTTGATGCACGATATTGTCAAGGTAGGACCAAGTTTTGCCCTTTTATACATAACACAAAATGGTGAACCAACAGACCTTAAAAACTTATGTAAATAACGCACCATTAGGGCAAGACTTATTTTTGATATTATACGCGTGTGGTATTTCACTTCAGACTTCCAGTTTTCACTGAAAACTTTTCAGTGTAGAATACAAAATATGCACAAATGCACAGACATGGATGCGGTGAGGAAGCAACAGAGGCTTTATTGTACTGTACAAAATACCAAAAGCTTTTACCACTTAGCATTTTACTTTCATGGGACTTTCGCTGTACAACATACAACGCCAAACTATTACTTACAAGCTGCTGTAGGCTAATAGCGTGAGCAGGATATAATGTAGTAATAAAAATTATTGCTCTCGAAATTTGTTTATTCTGTGTCGCCCGGAAAACTCATAAACGAAACATATTTAGACCATGATAAGTGAAGAAACTTTTAGCAACAAATGTAAAGGTATAAATACAAATAAACCCGCTGTAATAGCGATCATAACGACGAAGCTGAAACAATGCTACAAATAAAAGTGTTGAACATTGTTGCTGACAATGAAAAATGCTTTCGAATGATATGTCGCATGACATACATATGTTTGACATTGCAACCTTTGACCCCGATTTATGACCCTCTGAGGTCACTGTGACCCCAAGTGACCTATGATTCGTGATCTACTCGACGAGAGCTTTCGATTGCGCTATTCAGATGTACACTTTGATGAAGTTGAAAATTTTCGATATTGACCTTTGACCTTGGGGTTTGACCTAGGGGGCTGAAAATCAATAGGGTTCTTGCCCTTGACCCTAGTGACCTACATGCCAAATTTTAGCGAAATCGGTCAAGGCGTTCTCGAGTTATCGTGGTGACAGACGGACAGACGGACAGACAGACAGACAAACGCGATCAAGTCAATACTCGCTGAGCTTCGCTTTTCAGCTTCGTAATAACTATACTTGCATGCATAATATTGTTTCTTATGTGTTCCGCTACGATTCCAGCATCTCCTCAGACACAGTTTACAAATGCATCATGGTTCTTCAACAAAAACAAATTATTTCCATCGATTTATATAAATAGAACCATGTATGAAGTTACACCTAGCCTATTTTGTCCAGTTTTAATGCAAAAGTGCAACATAAAATAAACTGCCAAACTTGAGCTCTTCGTTTAAATTTTGAAGTAGTTAGACAAACAGACGAACAATCATCATGATGCTTGCTTTACTTAATAATTGATATGATCCGAATAAACTAACTGAACTCTTTATGAAGTTTTTTACTATGAATAAAAACAATGCATACGGTTTGAAAAATAAATTTCCCTCAACATCCATTTATGTGTAACAATAAATAGTAAACTAATAAATTTTACACGGCACAACCTCATTTCACTATGTAGATACCGCATGCTCCGAATTTGAAAAAAACAGCTATCCACTAAAACACCTTAGTTACAAAAAGTATACGCATATCAATTATTTCGACTAAAAAATTAAAATGTGTCATCGTATGTTTACCTTAGCAGTAGAAGCTCTGTTAGTGTTACTCCTTATAAATATATCAACTTGATTGTAGCTTGGACTAACTAGTCTCAATATTCATTACAGAATGCAGCCAAATAATGCTGAAGTATTCTGTAGTATCTTAAGGTTAATGAAAAGCTGGAAATTAAACGAATGTAGGACAAATTTTGCCCTAGGCTGTATATGTGTAATTGGCGACACTATCAAAGTTCGGTTTAGTAATTTGTGTCTAAGGAAACATTTTCAGGTTCGCACTATACCAACGTACGATGGACATGTTTGTTTCGTAAAAGCAATTGTAACATAATCAAGCACTCTCGTCATAATCTTTTTGACTATAAGCATGTACAATTTTATACTAATTAAGGTTAATATACCGTGGTTGATGGTTATTGCAAAGGAAACGCTACACTAGACATAAAATAACTATTTAGCTCTAGGGATACTGTATTTAAACTTAAACAAGGCATAGCTCAAGACTAAAATGTTACTGAATTATTAGCAATCTAATTGACTATAATCTTCTTTATTATTGCTTGAGATGCGAACACAATATATCATGCAGATTAAACGTAGAAGAAGGAATAAAGTTAAATCTATTGTATACCGGGACTCTCTTTTAGCAAACGAGATACTTTTAGTTGATAGGGCATTAATCAAACCGTGAGCATACGCTATATTATCAGTTTCGGAAAAATGCACGGCATTGATATATTATGACAAAAATGATATAAAAGCAGACATGAAAGCGGTCTCTGGAAACAACTTTTTCGTTTTTTTTCTCACTGCTGAAAGCCAAATAGATCTCATAGGCCATCTGCAGAATGAAATAGATTAGTTTTACTAAGGATGAGAATTAGTTAGCATACAACACATGAATTTCCAAAAAATATATCAAATTTACGTAGTTTTCGTGACCATCTCGAAAGGCTTTTTTCCATTGACACACAAAATTGATGTATTATTGCTTTCATAACAAACGTGTCATAAATCAAAAAAAATATATATCAGAGTTCAAAAATTGAAAAAGTAATAACTAATCTCAATGATCGTAAAATGTTGCATTATTCAAAAAAAAAAAATTGTTAAAAGTGAAGGAAGCAAAATTAAACAAGGAAGGTTAGTCACCACTTATGTTTAAAGCTCCACAATAATGTAGTACGCATTTATTACATACACTATTTTCTCTGTATAATTTCTAGTTAGCAATATGGCTAGACTAAAATCAACTGACATTTTTTTTTGTAAACGAGGGGACATTAATAGCCTAAAACTGACCTGATCTCGTTTACATTTGATGTACACATTCATGTCATTAATGAGAAGAACCCTATTGATTTCAGACCAAAACGGTTGATCCTAGTCAAAGTTTGGTTAAATGCGAAATATTTTCGACGTATGCAGTGTGCTTTAAATTTAGCAAACAAGGATCTCTCGTATTACCTTTTCTAAAAAAATTACTTGATTTAACCAAACCCTTTCGTTTCCAGAAGACTCAAAGGCCCCAACTTTGACATACTGCCTAAAGTGTTCAATATTCAATTCCTAAATTTCAGTATGACATGATTATGCATGCCTCATGCTTAAAACAACGATAATTATTATGCCCAATTTTAAAATACATATGTAAAATTGCATATTATTCTACAATTTTTGGTCAATCATTTTCATATTTCTGAAGCCAAAATGATAAAATACGATAAATCATACATTTTTCCTGTAAAATTGCATTTTTTTCAAGGGAGCATGTTGTTTCCAGTTTTGTTTATGTGTGTCAGTGTCACCCGGGACTTTTTCACTACAGATATATCTGTTCTATGAATGCATACACATATGTCACTGACTGAATCATACTAAAACGATAAGGTTCTGTTCGATGCATTCCACAACGAAAACGCGTATTATTGTCTGTAGTAGATATTGTAGCGATCTATGTTCACCTTATTCTCATAAGAATCCCAATTTTCTAACATTTGCTATTTGCTTCTGTGTGGAACGAAGTGGGAGTGGGATGCTATTTTTAAAAGAAACGTGAAATGAGATTGCACAAGAAACTTCTTACTGATTTATCTTATTATTTACTAATTGGCTATTTTGGGGTTTAACTTTTCAGATAAACACCACTTGATATTGAAAACATCTTTTACATTTAATTGCACTACAAGTTATAACCTTGATGAAATCTCTCCGAAAGTATTTTTTAGTCTTTTTTCTCATCAGATAAAAACTCAAGATCATTAAAGTATCATACAAACAATATAACTAATATAAGTACCATGAACAGTCAAAAAAGAATAATGCGACAATTGGTTGGCAATAATGATACTGAAAATAGACACGATTGAGCTTATAATGCTCTTCACCACTATTTTAATTTAGTGTAGTGGGATATCTGAAAAAAGTCTTTGTTTCTTTTAGCAAAGCTACATCGTTATAGAAGATTATAAAATTGCGCAGTATAGTATACTTATATGTATTATCCTCTTGTAAATTTTGTTTTGCGTTATTCAATTGTAGAACCTAGAAAGACTTTTTTCTGACTCAGTATCAGTCCTGTATCCTGTTTACATGACAGTTTTTCTTTTAGGTTTTTCGTTGAGTGGAATGGTTATTTTTGGTTACAATTCCGGATAAAATTTAACCTCAAAATACTAACTTACTACATTACCATTTGAACAAAAGTAAGCACTTTCCTCAACCTCATTCAATTACGTTGTCCATTTACTCCATGTGTACTCCTTAAAATTTATGATTATTTATTTTGGTCATACATTCATCGTTAGCAAGCTTTCAGCAAGCCTTCCGACTTCCGACTCTGCATTTGAAGTTTCTGACAATTCAACTATCTTTCATTTCTACTTACTTTCTACGTAATTTCTATAAACTCATTATCAGTTAACTTATACTTTTTTGTAGCAAAGCAGGATTGATCAATGATCATACCAGAGCCGGGAAAGGAAGCTATAAAAATGCAGGAAAGAGTCCATGCTTTCAACTTTTACGATCTTCTATGTTTTTATTATGTAATAATATGTATGCTTGTATTTTGGCCTAATACTTTCTTTTGTGCTTCGATACGTCACTGATTTTACGTAGGTTTGAATAGTTAGGCGGTTTCTGTTGATATGTAGTTGGTTTAAAATGACAAAGAAATCTTATTACAGAGAAACAGCTAAAAGTGGCCAGGAGATTGAATTCAGAGTCATAAAAATTGGTATTATGTCAGTTTCTATTTTAAATCATACGACGCAGTTTCTCACTCATGCATATCAACCTTTCGACAGTGTATAAACGTGGCTTACCACCTACGGTCCTTTCTAGTCACAGTAACTTTCCGAAAGTACCGGATATTGAATTCTTGATTATCAGATACATCAACTGTCATTATTATTGCTGTTTTTGTGTGTCACCAAAAGAATGACTGACCTCTCTTGCAGTAGCCTTTGTGTGGAATGCGTACACTTTATATATATGTAGTATGTATATGAAAAGTATTTCATTATGAGGGTGGATATCACCATTAAAGCAAACGCATTTAGAGCAGTTTCCTATAAAAACAAATAAAGAAAAATAACAATAGTGGGAGTATTGATTGACAGCATTGATAGCACGAAATAAGAGGCGATACACTGAAGATAGATACGAGCTTTAGTTTTCACAAGAATAAACTGTCGCATTTTCATACCCCCATTCGAACACCAAATACCCCAGTCCTTACTATTTGTCTTCTGTGATATTGAGCTAGTGGTACAATGACAATAAAAGAGGAGTCTTTTATTATTACTTTTAGATTTGAAACGTGTTCTCACCGCATGGTGTGCTTTCACTTGAATTTGTGTTCATTATGGCGTGCCTTCGAGGATTCCCTGCAAATAAAAAATGAACATCAAATATGGGAATATGGAGCTACTATACATCCTATTTGTATGGTATGGTTTCTCCTTTTCCAACATTCGCTTTCTTCGTTCAACTGATGTCATTAAATCAACGGGAATTTATGAATGTTTTTTTTTTATATTATGGGGGATTGAGATACACAAATTTAAAATAAATGCTGAAATGATGATTGCCAACGTAAAAATTGAATGAACTGCATACTGCATGTAATAAAAATATTCGCTGTGAATTCGTGCAACACTTTTCGTTTAGTATGGACTCTAGAAGATTAAACGCACACATTAGGAAAACAAAAAAAAATCATTGGCAAGAGGTCGTTGTCCTTGTCTTGTGAATTATGAAACCTGCATAAGAAATAAATTTTTGCATTTGTACATAAAAGCTGGTTAATGTGAGATAGTATAGATTTCAATAAACGTATTTACTAGCATTTTCGATCACAATATATTTTATATATCACGTTACTTACATATTACCAATCATTACCATATCACAATTTCTGGACTAAGTAAGAAGTGGGTCTTCTTTATAAATCATGAACAAAATGGCATCCAAGATAGGACATTAAAGTAAATCCTACGTTACTTTTGCTATTACAGTATATTTCAAGTGTACAGCAGAAAATTCACGAATTACAATTGGTTTTGTGGTATGCGCATGTGAAGTCTCTTTGTACTGTTCAGGCTCTCCTATTAAAAGTAAATGATCTCTAAGTTATACTTAAACTTAAAGTAAATATAGATTTGCCAAATGAAATTATCTCACCTCGGTAAATTTACTAAAAGCTGTTTTGAGTTCTACCAGGTTTTTCCTTCGTTGTTGACATGCTCGCAAGCCTTCGTGGGGTACACTCCAACCTGAGGGATCGGGAGCCTTGTTAATGACCTCGTGTTCTCTTTTCTCCAATGCTTCATCGTCCACACTCAACAAGTCCATGACCCATCCAAGTCCATAAATACTGACTGACGTCGCATATTTTTCCATTACTTCGTTTATTGTAAGTTTAGGCTTCGATTTTGTAAGTTGACGTCGTTGGGGCACCGGTTTACTTTTTGTACCAATTCGCGCATAGGAATACCGTATTTTGCATGCGGGTGAAATGTTACTTGAGCTCCCAGCTAAAGTTTGATTGCATTTGTTGGTGAAACGATCAGCGAGGTTAGACCTTATTCTTGGATCACGAGGCACACAATTGTTTAAACGTTCATTAGTTTCTCGTAGCGCATCATTCACAATGTTTTCATCACTGGTTAAATGTATAACTGAAACATTGGATAATCGTAGACAGTATATAATTCATACATCAAGCTACTAATTAATTGTATTTATAAGGAATAAAAAACACGCATTATAAATATTACCTGAGTTTTCACCTAGCTTTCTTTGACTCTCCTGGGTATATTCAAGTGAGTTTCCAGGAAAGTCCACACCTGAGCTAGAACAATATTTATGCACAGAAGTTTCTTCTGTACAATTGATCTTGCTAATTAGGACCTGTGGTGGAGAACACCATGCTGGCTACAATGAAAACAAACGAGCATTCGATTTGATCGTGCATTATGGGTTGTATCATAAATAATAACCTGGATATCCAATCAATAATTTTGAATATACATATTTTTGTTTACTATAGTGCTTTGCATTTCTGTATCTTCATTTTGATTGGGCTGTAACTCCTGTTTTCCCATCTTTTCCAATGTGTGACTTCTTTTAATCCCTATAAAATTGGTTATTTTTTATTGTTTGAATAAAAACTTGATAGCAAATTACGTAAACGAAAAGATACCTTGCTTTTGGACTCGGTTTTTTTTTCGTGGCTGTGGCTGGTCCATCTTATTATTATCCTGATCATTATTTATAACGGCTGAATCATTCCGACAAATTATAAAAATATTAATTCGCATGAACACAGTATATAAACATGATAAATTTATACATGATTACTGGCATAGCTTTACTGAATTCACCATTTTGTTGTAATAATCTTTTGGCATGTCCACGTCGACGAAATCGGAGATCTAAAGGAAAGTCCTCCAAAAGATCTAAAGGATAATTAGCCGCCTTCTGTTCCCGTGTGCTACAATCCCGTTTGCTGCTTTCTTGGTTTCCTATTCCACTTTGTTCAGGGATTTCATGTTCCACGACGTCCTGCTTAATACAATCCTCTTCTGAATTCTTCTCTAAAAATTCCTGTTCTTTCTTTAGCATCTTTTCATCAAAGTATCCAAAAACCATATTTTCAGGAGAGTAATCTGTTAAAGGCATTATTCATTACTTTCGGGTTTACTACAATAAGGTCCATGAAACAAATTGCAAGTCAAAGCTATTTAGTAAATTGTCCAGAATACAAATTTTAAGCAGTAGTCGTGTTACAACATAAATTAAAAACGAAATATTTTCTAAATTATAGAAATATAAGTAGAAATTTATACTAAATATCCTACCAACCTTCCACTGCATGTTCCAGACTTTGTAAATCAACTTTCGTTTGAGTTTCACAACTAAATGATTCCGACTTTGTTCCATCTGAGCTGGTTTCGCATAATGGTTCAGGGTTCAGGCTGTGATTTCTATTAAACGGTGGGCGTCGTTTCGAAGTTTTTTGGTGGACATACTGATCACAGTTGTTTCTACTCTTAAATTTATCACCATGATTAAATTTTCTTTTATTGTGAAATTCGTGAGAAAATTTCCATCTCTTTTGCTGCATCTGATGATGGTGATCCCCCCGTTGGAAGGTGTCCGGGCAAGTTGAACATCTTTGATTGTTTATTGGCTCATACTTTTCTTTTGCTGGAATCCAATATGTCCTATCTCTATCACAGGATGACTGGGAATTTTCTCTCTGTCTATGATTCGGATGAATTCCTAAAATGCATGAGAGAAAGCATGGATTGTAATATTGTATTTATTACTAATATTTTCTACAACTACAGATGTAAAGCTCGCTGCTCATATCACGGTTCAATAACAGTTCTATAAAATACGATCGATAAAAATGTTTAATTTGTTAGAATGCACGACGCTTGTTTATTCCAGATAAAAAACTACAACTTTCTCTTGTATGTGACCATCTAAGATAAAATATTTCATTTTCAATAAGCTCACCAGCTGCACGTGGATCAGAATATTTTATGCCACCTTCATAACTTCTTTTGAATGGAAATATTCCACGTCTCCTGATCTGGAAATTCTGGATGTTATTCTTGTTTACTACGTGCTTGAAGGTTCCTCTCCCATACTTAGTACTGCGCATGTATTCATGGCGCTTTTCAGATTCTCGATACCTTGGTCGATTTATGGTTTGACCAAAGTTTTTGTTGTAGGTGGAATCATTTTTCCTTGACACCACGGACCTTTCCTGGTGTCTATCAGCATACTTTCCAGCTTCCAAACGTCTCCTCACAGGATGCATATTACGTTGCATTTCTAAAATGTTGAACTCCCTTCAATAGCTCAATGATAACAAAGAAACACACCATTTGCAAGATAGCTAGTCAGTCACGATATAAATAAACTTTCGACTACTTTTTAGCTACAAAAACTTTAATCGCCACTTTAATTAGAATTAGAGAAAAAGCATTGAAAAAAAAACGAAACACTTGTAACATGTAGCACTAGAAGTACTTTTACTTATTAACAAAGTAAAAGGAATTTTTGTCCTCTGCGAAAATACATGAATATAGTTGGATAACTGATTTTATTGCAATTACATTCAAATGAAATATTATTTGGCGCAATTAAAAATAGTTAGTGTTTTAGAATTTCCCCTATCAAAAGGTGTTAAAACTAATTCACCAGAATGGGTTGGATGTGAGGTGGTGATGTTTGTACTGAACTTAACATATAATCCAATGATTGTACCTACTATAAAGTAGTCACGGTTAAAAGAAACTGATACTGACAACAACATGGTTTTTTTTCTTGGTCATTTGAATCTGCCATGATCTCGCTGACCAATTTTAGCTAAATTAGCCCGCACGTTTTTAATAATGTTTACAAAATAGACTAGGTGACAATATTTACTTCGTTTCATCAGTCTAACATGTGACACCGCTATTTTGAGTTTTTGAGAAAATGGATAATATTCATATTGATAGTCCGGAGAATGTAGAATCTTTGAAAATTCAAATTAGGTGGTTGTGAAGTATTTTTATAAAGAGAGCTTTATTTATTTATGGAAATAACTTGTACTTGGACATGGGACACTAAAATCGGGTAAAGAACTAAACACTACATAACTTGTATTTATGCAGAAACGCCATTCATAATCCATTGTTTTGTCAACTAATGGGTTACTTACATATTATTATGTACTATGTGGTATGAATCATGGTTTCAGGGAAAAAATAAATATGAGATCAAACTGCAAACATTGCATTGCATGCAAAAGATACGTAGAAATACTTCTTGCTGAACTTTGGTTTATCGTAAGAAGCGTTCTCAAAAAGTGTCGATATCATAACATTGAATGCATTGCATACATTTTAGATAACCTTGGAAATATTATGAAATTCATTGATTTCAACTATTGCTTGCTATTAAAAAGACTGTTAATGACAGCTTTTGAACTTTTCCCAGAAATTTATATTATGTGTATTGTCAATGCTCTTGCATTCAACATTACACACTAGCGCTATTCAATTGAAAATTTTAAGGTTTCAATCTTCTGAGTGTATCTAGGCATATATGTAAATAATATAAGGTTGTTATAATTCTGATACATGAAAAATTACTGGAATGTAACTATTTGAGGTACATAAAACTAATCTGCACATAAGTAGAAGTTGCAGTTTTGTTACCATATTTGAATAGTTTATACACATGCAAATCGTTTCTCCATGTACTTTGTAAAATGCTTTGAAAGTATTAATAAAGCTGACAACAGGATATAAAGATCTTGCGACTCTTCATCTCAAAAACAAGTACAAATATTTGTGTTTCACGAAAAATAAAAATTATTTTTATTTCGCAAGACTGAAATATCATTATCGTTCTTATTATTAAAAATCGATTTTTGATTCGCTTTGGCGCTAAAACGGGTCAAGGTTTTGATCTGAAGTGATATAGTTTTAGTACATGAGTTTATCCCCACAATGATGCTGCATACTGCATGTTTTATTTTGAATTTTTGAAAAAACTTGACCAAGGTCCCGACTAAATAAGTTTTCTTACCTCAAATAATATGCATAATAATTGTCTTTGTTACTAATGTAATCTTGCTAAGTTTCATTGAAATCCTTTGAATCGTTTGAACCATGTCAAAGTTGGGACCTTAAAACCCCCTTGTGACAATGGGGATAGGTCAGGTCAACTGAAAAATTATGTTTCTGTACTCGGGCTACATATCCATCAAAAAGTCCATACTGATATATTGTCATTTTTTACCTGGGTCAACCGATTTGGCTGTCCAACGAACTCAACAGTTAGTGATGACACGTATCTATCAAAATTCCAAAAACTGATTTTTTAGTTATCGTGCGAGCAGATGAACAGACAGCCCTGATATTCTGGATAGCTTGCTAAATCGCAAGTTAATAAGTGGGCTATGCTAATTGCAAATGGCTATTCATCTAATCTGATAAATAAACTGATTTTTCAAGGAAGGTTTTAGTAGACACTTTCAGGGGCTGAGATGAGAAGGATGTAATGTAACACGGTGATGTACATGTAATATTATAACTAACAACTGTGCTTATATACTGCGATAATGTAACAAAAAATCTTTGTTCCTGATGTACTGTAATTTAAATATTTTGTTCAAATAATATTATCAAAGACTAGTACTAATGTGCAAGAAAAAAGAAGACCAATTTGCGTATCGTGTTGTTTTCAATGTGAACTTTATGGCAAAATTAATCTTTAGCATAGTGCTTGTTGCTCACGATCACATCTCGTTCAGATAGATAGTTCTTACAATTAGTTCTCCTCCATTGCATTCTGTTGTATTAAAAAAAATAGTAGATTAAGCAACGAATCGAGCCATCACCATTTTAACCATAAAAAGTAGATAGTTGGCGTCAAGTTGCTTTAATTGCCTTTTTCCTTTAATGAATCACATATTATGATGGTATACATTTTGATATGATTACAAAATGTTGCAAAGCAAATTACTCCGTATTTTAATCTAAACAATGCATCAAAATAATTCGGAGCTTGTACAAATATTGTTATTTCTACAAGTAATGTAGAATGTCAAGTTTTATTTGGCCAGAAAAATGATACACATAAAAGCCCCTCTTTATAGGGGTAATAAAGAATCATATTTCAGTTTGAACTTTTAAGTAAAAAAAATGCAGCAGATGTGTGCAGTGCAGTGTAACACTTTCTGGCACTAAAAATTAACTGGCGCTCATACAGACATCCATATAAGCCAGCACAACTAACTTATTTTTCAAATTGTACATTAACTTCGAAATGTTCCACATCACCGTTAAATATGAGAAAAATGTGTACAATAAATGTGTATAATAATTGACATGAGATGACTTATATATGATTGCTAATCGATGCTGCATAAATACTAAGAAAGAAATCAGCTTCTTGCATTTTGCTTTTATTGGCTATTCTATGCATATGATCATAATATTGATTATTACGAAGCTGAAAAGCGAAGCTCAGCGAGTATTGACTTTAGCGTGTTTGTCCGTCCGTCTGTCCGTCCGTCTGTCCGTCCGT
>JAQFZG010001774.1:0-19366 GCA_034695465.1 Entomobrya nicoleti
GAAAAATATCAAAATCTGATGCATAATTTCGGCATATTTTGCCGTTTTTAACGGCATATTTAACGGCATATTTTGCCATTTTTAACGGCATAACAGCATGCATATTTCGTCGTTTTTAACGGCATGAAATTCACAAGCCTAATTATAATAAATGAATGGAGGGAGTAGCGAGAAATGGATATGAATAGTGTTCGATTGTAATCTGAATATCGATCTAACGCAAGTAAAGATAATGCCGTACCAATAAAAAATGGAGATTAGTTTTACAAAAATGTTTTATTTTGTATATAGTAATTACCTTTTTTCCGTAGCGTACAGTATGAAAAAATCCTACGCGTGTCAGAAGGTGATGATGATATGTAGTTTGGTAGGTCGTCTACTAAACATTTATTTGCGTAAATGTAATGCTTTACTTCTTTAGAGCATACTAGATTATTTTTAAATTGCATCGAAATAAAAGTTACAATTAAAAAAACGTTGCTAATCTGCATTTTGTCAAAGAAAATCAGAGAAATTAGTGCGAAATAAAGCGTGTTTATCTAACTTATTTTGTCGATTATGTCGCAATTCTAAGCTAAGTTGGCTTTAGACACAACTGATCTTAATTAATTGGGAGTTTGAACAGGTGTCTTATCGTTAGTTGTGCAATGAAGGGATTCGAGCTGTCATACAAATCCACTATCTTTGTCTGTCTCCGTGTGCCGTGAGTTAGTGCTTTTGAATTATGTAAGTTATTTACTAATTGAGCTTGCTTTCTAGCCCTTTACAAAGCATAGCAGCTGACTAAATTACAAAACGACTAGGTTTATGTATAGACTATATTTATCGTATACGTTACCAAAAGTTCGTACTGAAACGTACTGAAACAATATTGGAACTTCACTAAAGGTCTGCGATGAATGCTGAAATCAGAGTGTAAATACAATTTGAGATGCTGAATTTGAACCTAATGTTAAATTTAAGTTTTGTCTGTTTAACCCCAGGGGAAACCTTAAATCGTACAAAGGAAACTGAGATATGAGTAATCTGAGAAGCTGGCTTGGAATCTGAGGATAGATTTGAGTTTGAAACTATACTTTTAACTTTGAACCTACTTCTGGGCGACCCCAAATCGTACAAATGAAGTGTTAACGAACGGACAATAATTTACAGGTGACAGTATGTTTATAAATATTGTAGAGTGACATTCAATAAATTAATAAAGATTAAGATAAGTGGCTAAGAGAAAATAGGGAAAGTTTTTCATATGTTCATTTCGGAAGAATATATGTTCTTGGAACAAATTTAGTAAAATTGTATTAGAAACGCGAAAAGCTCTAGTTTTCGATGCATACGTTTTTTATGTTACGACAATAGGATAACATTCGTATCCAGTTTGAATTCAAAAGTATTGGGTCTATCAAACGATCGATAACTTAGTTTATTTTTGTGCATTTTAATAAATTAAGTACTCTTGTGAGCTTATAAATTCAAATAACAGAAAATATACTTCAGTATCAAAAATCCTCATTAAAATGCATATCATTTGTTGCAATGAAAACATGAAAATGCACGCTTTGCATTACTTTTAATAAAATTAACATGATATACGTTTTCTCGTTTTTATCATCCAATATTAGCGCATTTAAAAACACAATTTCCTTACAAAATCAAGTTTTTATTTATTTATGTTACTCTATCTACATTTAAAAAAGGAAATAGTATGGTGTTATACAATTAAATAGCGTTAACAGAATTCATAGCATCAATGCGACCATATCCAAAAACGTTGTTGGGATAACTGGTTAGAAAATTTAGAAATCTCCCGCCACATCTGACTGCCTCAGTCCTTTCCAAAGTATTAGTCACTGCGGTGCTGGTAATTGCATTCAGAATTTGGTTGAAATTTGCTGATGGATTCTTTTGACGCATCAAAGCAACCACACCACTGACATGGGGACAAGCCATAGAAGTTCCAGACATGGAGTGGTAAGCGTTGTCCCCAGTGTGCCATGCAGATTGCACCTTGCCCCCAGGTGCTGACTACAATACAAAGTTATCAAAGATTTTCAAAGACTTATTTTCACAAAAATGTGAACAACTTACAATCTCAGGCTTTAGTTGTCCCTCCCTACTTGGACCTGCACTGCTAAACTTAGAAATTCGATCGTTGGATTCAGTACTTCCCACAGATATAACATTGGGACGATCACCAGGTGATCCGGTAGTGCTGCAACTTGGACCAGAGTTCCCAATGCTAAACACTGGAATAATATCAGCAGCATGCCAAGATGCAATGATGTCATCGTACCAACTTCTGGACTCATCCCCACCCTCCCAGCTGTTTGACACAACCTAGATGACCAATGATATATATTTTTAATCAGAGGTTTCTTCCCAAAGTTTATTCAAAAAGGGTAGTAAGTTACATTAGGAGCTTTGGAGCAATCTGGGTTGCTCACGCCATCAGTTTTGGTGGGACACTGGACCCATTGTCCACAAGCTAAAAGTGCAGCAGCAGAGCAGGACTTAGAGTTCTTGCAACCTCTGCATGCGATCCAAGTTGCTTCTGGTGCAACTCCGATTCCATTACTTCCTGCGATTGTACCTATCAAAAAACGGTATGTGCAATTACCTGAAATTCACAAGATTTGGGAAACTACGGATTTTCCATTACCCATAGTGTGAGTTCCATGTCCGTCCTCGTCGTCAGGTGTTGTGGACTTTGTGTGGGGATCATACCATCCATAACATGCTCTCCATCTACTACTAAGAGACTCGTGCGTGGGACGAACACCTGTATCAATATTAGCGACAACGATACCTTTCCCCGTGTACGAACCCCAAACTTGGTCAGCTCTTTTCTTTGCAATGCCCCATTGCGCTGACGCTTCTCTGGCATATCTAGTCATGTTTCTAGAATTTTCAAGTTGGCTTTTATCGGCAAAGGGAAGGGCAATCTTGGCAACAGGCTGCTTTTCAATCTTGGCAACTCCGGGTATATTTGAGATAAGGTTAACTAAACCAGAGTTGACGTTTGGAACGATAATTTTGTTGTTAATCCAGAAGGATTCGTAGTTGACTCCCAAGGAGTTCAGAAAGTTTTGAAGTTGGCCTTGGCTCGCACCGGAAAATGCCTTTTGAGCGTTGGTTAGTGCAGTTCGTTTTTCTGTGGGGCTTGAAAAGTTCATTAGATTGATTTGATTGATAACTGTTCCAATACTTTGGGTAAAGGATATCATGATGTTTTGTGTGTTTTCAGGAAGAAGGAAACGCTGCTTGAGGCTTGGGTCGATTATGGCAGTTGCAGATACTGCTACAAAAATACCACCCCAGCATAAGAATAGCTGTGATAACTTCATGTTATAGATTGTATTATTTTCGTGTCGTAGTTGTCTTTGGCTTTACAGATGAAACAAGAATAGTAAAAATATAGAGCATTTCGTCCTCCTTATAAATGCCCATTTAACAAGGTTTTCCTGACACTTAATTAATTAATTACTAGAATCATCATCATTATCAATGCTATGGAAATTAATATATTTCATTTAATTCTTACCACAAAAATATGTAAAGTGACATATTTTTAATTTAATTTTCCTCGTATATTTGTTTGTTTTTGAAAACATGGAAAATCGTTAATAATTAATTTTCAAGGTTATTGACATTGCACTTAACCGTTGCATACACTTTAGAATGCATTTTCAAGCATTTGTCATAAAATAACTTTAGAAATTTGCTATCAGGGATGTATACAACATGAAACAGTCATCATAAGAGTAAGTAACAGTGACCTAGTTAATTTTAGTTGCATTTGACTAAAACAGTTGTCGAATCAAATTGACCACAAAATGCAGGCATGTTTTTCGTTTTTCAGCACATCAGCAACACCTGTTCACATCCTGACGATTTTCTCGAATTGGTTAACCGAAAAAATGGTATAAAAAGATAACCTTGAATTTTTATTGACCTACATATGGTGCAAGAGACATGTAATATCTAGATGGGCCAACTTCCATTTCATTTAGACAACCATTTGATCTTGAGCTTGTAGAGGAAATGTGCGTAGAAATGGAAAACTTTATTTATACGATTGCATCAGGTCCTCAGGTTCTATAAATACTATTCCTTCCTCCGTGCATTTCTTAGGAAAACTATTGCTCCAAAACAGATAGTTCGATGAAATGTGCAAAAGATTATTTGGCCGCATTGGTTGAAAGTGAAAAAGACTCATTTCAAATACGATAGATGATCTTCATCTTTTGAAAAGATTCCTTTCCACGATTGGAAAGCTAAAAAAATTCGACAAACCCTGTGAACCAGCAATAATGGGCGTTTTACATGAAAACGTTTTACGTGTCTGAAAAGGTTCCAAAATACTAAAAATAAAAACATGACCCATGGAACACTTTTAATGTGGAATAGTTATAAAGCCAAGTTGGGAGTTTTCTTAGCTAATGAATTTAGATTAGTTTTTGAGAAATATGTCGAACAACATGTCTTGAACGATGACTAGATGGCAGAACAGGCAAAACAAAGAATGCGTTTAAATGTTTGACATTGACAAACATGGCAAAAACATTGACTACCAGAAAAATAATGGGAAAATGGTTTTCAGGGCTCTAAATCGGACGTTTCTGCACCCTTTTTATGATCAAAAATCCTCCTTCAAAATAATTATGTTGCACGTTTTGCACCCAAATTATTTATTTATTTTCCTCCTAATAACTATTTAATTTCCTCCTAATTATGGATTTCCAATCCCTCTGTTGTAGCCTCTAAGGGTAAAATAAATTAGTGGCTATGCAAATGGAATGCACACACATATTTTTTTTCAAATCTGGTCAAGCACGAATAAAATCGGTAGCAAATTCATATTTAGAGTAAAATATTTTGGATATGTCAATTTCGTGATCAACTGAAAATTATTCCAATTTCGATATATTTTATAGCTTAATAGTTATTGGTTAGAGTGATCTATTTCGTAGTGATTCCTCGACTGTCGCTCCGAAAAATTGTGTTGCAAATATAATCCTCCCGTCCCAAAAATATTGCTTACAAGCAATGATGGAGCCATAATTCAAAGTGCCTTTCAATAAAGGCATTGATGGTGAAGTCTTGTTCCTAAATAAATGCTGTGAACCACATGCAACTTTGTCAATTAGCTGTTGTCCATGTGACTGAAGTTATGTTTATACCTATAAAACTTTCAAAAGTAATGTACCTGTTTGTAAATTCATATATTCGTTCGCTCTTTGTCTGCGCACACCTGCCGACCTGCCGTTATTTGCCTCTAAGTCCCGCATTAATTTCTTCTCTGTTATTTATATTTAGTCCCAAATCAGACGACTTCTTACATTTAAAATAATTCGTTCATTGTCGGAATCTGGTCAAGTCAGAGAGTTCAGCTAAATTGATTAACTTGTAAAGTCGAGCATGCCAATGAAACCTTTACTTGATTTTCTTGTTAGCAACCAAAAATATGAAGTGTAATGTGTGCCTGAGTACAAGATAAGCTTACGAAACAAACCACGTAAGATGTAGTATGATTGAATCAAAGCTATCGCAAAAATAATTAGGAGGTAAAACATTACGATTTAGGGTGCAGAACGTGCAACATAATTATTTTGAAGGAGGATTTTTGATGCTATTGTGGATGGTCAAAATGCCAAAAAAGGGTGCAAAAGAATCGTATGCCAAAAATAATTTCAAACCCCACACGGTTTAAACCTTTCATGATTATGGGCTAGTTTAACCTCTAGTAAAAATATTATATTCAACTTCTTTTTAAATCGAAATTAAAAAAGGATGTTTAATATTCAGTTTGTTGGTTATTGTCAAGGAGCGTCTTTCACTAGAAAGACTTTCTCAAATAATTGCTCAACATTTTTTTGCACAGCTATTTATTATGACTACAAGAATGCACGATTAACACCAAATTCACGCTTGACATTAACATTAACATAAGTGTAAAAAATGTGTTGTTTTCCTTGTATTTGTGCGATTTATTATATACGAACCATGAATAATTAATCGCGTGACTAAATTTTAAAGACCTATTCGGATGACCTTTCTTTCATAAATGAGGAAACTAGATGAGAAATGAGGAAAAGTTTGGATTTTTTAATAAAATCAAACAGGAGTTCGAGGACGACTTTTTTATTGCATGCGTAAAATCACACTCCTAGCTCAATTTGTGGGAAAGGAGCAGATAACATGTACCTCGGCGGCATTCCCATCCGTACCTAAAAATGTTTTGCTGTAACTTATATGAGCTGGTTTCGTGGTCCAGTGGTTTGCTTCAGTGGTTCTTGAAAATTTGCTGTAAGCATTTCCAAGAGTTTGAAAATGAAGATTACTTTAGTGGGCTTTATTTTAAAAAACTTTATGTACAAGTAAGTAAGGTCAATTTTAAATTGAAGTATCTTTCAAGGTTCAGTTTATTTCAATTTTATAAATCGTGAAATAGTTAATAAAATGCAAATTTAATAAACAACATATTTTACAGTTTTACACATTTTGAAGTTTTTTTTGGAAATTTTACCCCACAACTACATAAATTTAGTAAGCAATTCAGTAAATGTGGGCCTTCTTTCAAAAGATTTGTGCCAGCATGTCTGCATTATTGAGTACCTAATAGTTAAAATTATTCTTTTGAAATTTTAAACTGATTAAATAGCTCAAATCGAATAGAATATATATTTTTTCTAGAATTTACTTACATATTCCTTTCATTATACTTTGGCTCACCCAATCGTAATCCTTGTTCCAACATTGCAGCAAAATTTATATCCCAACTCAGTCCTGGATACGGCCCGTCGCCTAAACTGTAAATTTCCCATAACGTAACCCCATAAGCCCAAACATCACTTTTTTCACTAAATTCTAGCAATCGTAAGGATTCTGGTGACATCCATTTCCATGGTAAAGGTTCTTGTTGTTGCTTCACATAATTCGTGTAATTGTACATTCTTCGGGCTAAACCAAAATCACAAAGTTTGACTTCCTTGTTGACATTCAGAAGAACGTTCCTGGTTGCCAAATCGGCATGTACAACATGCTTAGATGCTAAAAATGCCATTCCTTCACATATTTCCTTAGACCAGCGATATAGGTCTTCTGAGAGCTTAGCATCAAGAATCCTTTTCGGTGAAGTAGTCACGTTAACGTATCTTTGCATTTGATAATCGGAACTCCCATCTAACTTAACATTAGCATAATCTGATTCATTATCTTGTTCGTCGTTAGCATCCTTGAAATCATCTGATATTGGACGAATTTTACGCAAATAACTTTGCAAAGAGCCCAGATGACAAAATTCCAGAAAAAGTAAGACTTTACCTTGTTTAAGACTCTTTGTATTGGCTCCTATTAGTTGTATAATATTTTTATGCAGACCAATATAGGATAAAACTTTAATTTCAGAAAGTAGCCCACTCAACGTAGTTTTGTGAAACTTTTTTGGGTTATTTGTCTTTACAGCAACTTGCACAGTCTCATTTTTTGTGGTGACAACATGTCCATTAAAAACCTTGGCAAACTCGCCACTTCCTATACAATGAGCCTCGTCAACAGTAAAAAGTGATTCATCGATTTCGTAACGGTTTTTGTCGTAGGGCAATCTATATACACCACAGTCATCATCATCATCACCCAAATTTCCCAAGAAAAATTCATCGAGATCAGTTTTGGTTAAATATCTTTGCTGATAGTATCGGCGTACCATATACACAGTTATTACAAAAATTATGAAAATAATAGGAACTACCGACATCAATGCTACGTGTTCCCTTTGCAACAAGTCTTCGCTAGTTGCAGTATCAAAATATTTAAGTGATAACTCCAATGCTTCGTACTGTTTATCAAGCCACCTATTTGCGGTTTCCCTGGTGACATCGTCATACCGCCACCATCCAATTTCTGATACCGTTTCTCGTCTTTCAAAGTTATATCTTTTTCCATCCATAGCATTATTGAAAACTACACTTGTATTTGTGGCTACTGCCCAGTCATTAAGTAGTTTCCAATATTTTACTAAATTTTGCAAGTACCATGGTTTTGAATAAAGTTCCGAGTTTAATAAAATCGGATAACGAGTAAGTACGTATGTAATATCTTGGAATGCAACATTTTCCAAAGTGGTCAGTAAAAGCTTTTGACATTGCTCTAATAAAACCCTTCGTTGAAGAAACATTCTGTTTGCTCCCAATTTTACACTCTCTTCGTCTTCGTCAAACAGAAAGTAAATGGCTTGGGCCTCATTAAAAGCTTTGTCAATAAATGACATGTTAACGGAATCCATTTTGAAATATTTTTGGCAAATGGTCGTATTAAATGCAAACCCTATTTTGTAATTGGTAGCATTTATATTCTGTAAAACAAACTCTCTGTAGTGTGTGGCATATTCAAATGTAGAACTCCCGGTAAAGGGAAGGATGTAAGTTGAAAATAACAGTTTATCAAAGTTATGTCGTTTTGCTGCCGTTTCGATGGTGAAGGGAGCTATTCGTTTAAAAGTTGACAGGGGAAATATTTTTACGGAAACAATTTCCACTTTGCCTTGCAGCTTGGCAATATTGTGCATTTCTTCCAAAGTTTTACCTTTTGATATTTGTTCAGGATCTTGAATGTAGACTACGACTTTATTAAATGTATTCGCAATGTGACTCATCAGAGTGTCGTAATCTGTTTGAGAAAATTCTGAGGGTTTAGTTGTATACGTGCTGAATATAATTCCTGTGTGTTGTTTGGAAAATGATATATCCTTTTTTAGCCAGGCAAAATTTTCAGGATTTTCCAGCATATCAACCTGTTTTGCAATGACAGTTTTTTCTTCAAATATGTAATCATTCGAGTTACGGTACGATGTGTTCTCTTTAAGTCGCCACCAACCAGACGTCTTCTTTTGTACTGATTGTTCGTATGGAGTGTCAAATGTTTTGGAGATGATGACTTCAAGGCCTCGACGTTTAAACCACAATGCAGTGCTTTGCCAGGTTTCTAACATGTCTGTTAAGCTAGATGTATTACTCGTGTAAGTGTCTGATATGCTAGCAAGAAAGCCTTTTGTTGCACTATTCGGAATATAGTTGTTGCAGTTGTTGATCATATCTTTGAAAGCTGTGGAAGGTGCTTTGTGTTGAATTGGTTGAAGTAAATCAATTAGGACTACGTCGAATAGTACTTCCTGTAAGGTTGGTGCATAGTAAGATGAATACATACATTCATTTGAATCTACTAAAGTACCCCATCGATATTTAGTGTTTTTAGTTGAAAATAAATGGGAAGCATTATGTAGCTTGCTATTTGCAATATTCAAACGAACCATACTGTACGGTAGTAGTATAGTTGTAACCGTCAAATTAAAATTCGTGTTGGCGTCATCAGCAAGACGTTCTAAGTGCAATTTTAACATTAACGGTTCTTTATGATATTTATACTCATCTCTGTATTCTGCTCTAGGCAAACTTGATTTGTATCCTAGCCAAACTTCTACGACGCCATTTGAGGTATTAGCGTATATAGTGTTGTATTGCGATATAGCCAAAGGAGACAAGGCTAGACTTGTTTGTAAACCTATCCAAATAATAATATTTAGCAACCTGTTAACATTTTTTTTGACAATCCTCCTATTTTATTTTAAATTACCTTCGTTTAAGTCAGTTTCTGTTAGAACAACGAGTACTCGTGAAAATCTTGTTGCTACTTTGTGAACTAGAGGAATCAAGTCTGTCACGGAATACCGAAAAATGTTTTCCTTGTCGAGAATTGTGACGTATGGGTCAAAGATTACTGTTCTAGTTGAGACCTGCGTTATAATTATACATATTTAAGTTATTTTTTCACTTATAAATGCATATAGTATTAGTATTAGAAGAAACATACCTCAACGCCATTGTCAACCTGATAACTTCCAGTAGCCTTGTAAGTCAGTGTGCATAAACAGTAAATGGAAAATGAAAGATATGACACAATAAGCTTCATGTTGGAGCAAAGTTATATGCAATTTTTGTTTGAGGAGGTCTCAAGTCCTAATGCAAAGAATTAAGTAAGCCTTACAATAAAAATTTAACTTTAAAAAGTATCAACAAAGCAATGAGAAACCCACAAGATTGTCACACTCGATGGAATTTTCTTTTTCTTATCCTGGATCACAATTTCTATGAAATATTTTTGTAAATGTATTTCCTATGTTGCATCAAGGTCCTATTTGCACGCATGCTGAGGTTAAATTAAAACGTGTTGTAATTGTTATGGTTATATTCATTTACTTCGAAGGAAAGCCATTCTAACAAATTATAAATGGAGAGAAATTCTTAAGACTTGAAGCATTTTAAGCCTGACCAAAAACGAAGGCTTCCTGGTTTACTTATAAAAAAATGTTTAGAACAATACTGTTATTACGTACCTGAAAGCGAAGCTCAGCTAGTATTTATTTTATCGTGTTTGTCTGTCTGTCAGCACAATAACTCCAGAACGCGTTCACCGATTTTGCTCAAATTTAGCCAAATTCAGGTCAAACCCAAAGGTCAAAGTCGAAGTTTTTCAACCTCTTCATAGTGTACATTTGAGTAGCACAATCGAAAGCTCTTTTTGAGTTGATAACGAATCATATGTCACTTTAGGTCATGGTGACCTCAGAGAGTCAGAAATCGGGGTCAAAGTTAGCAACTTCAAACGTATGGCATGTGACATAATATCTTTCGAAAGCGCTTTTCATTAGCAACAATGACATTAACTAGCGTATTTATGAGTCGCATGGTTTCAGCTACGTCGTTATGATCGCTTTTACAGCGGCTTTATTTGAATTCATTAATATGTACTTGTTTATGAATATTGTTTAACTTTCATTTATGCTAGCTTATCTTGCTTGTTGTGATTTGTGTAAATAATTATAGACAGATGTAGGAGGAAAACGATATTAGAGTTATCTATCAGCAGGCTGGCAGCGTTGCGTTTTTAATTATTCGTCATAAAAAACCTTAGAAATTTGTTATCCATTCATCATTTAAGTAACAGTGGCCTAGCTAATTATATTTATATTTGGCTTAAACAGTTGCCGAATCAAATTGACCACAAAATGCAGGCATGTTTTTCGTTTTCCGGCAAACCAGCTGTTGTTGGTTCACATCCTGACATTTTTCTTGCATTGATCAATTGAAAAACAAAACCATGGCTTTTTATGGGCCTGCACATAATATAGTGCAAGAAGCATGCAATATTGTGGAAAAAGTGTTTTTCAGTACAATGGTGTAAAGATGTGGAATAGTTTCCCCGTTTCACTTACAGGTATTGAAAAATATGATTCCTTTAAAAAGAGTTAAGTAAGTATATGCTTTCTAAATGTAATTCGTAATTATTTTAATTTGACTATTGTTTTCTGTATTATGACCCATTGAAGGAAATAAGTAAACTTGTATATGAAATATTATAAATTCCTTTTGTAAGTCCTATCAAATAGGCTGTCTGTAAAATTTTGTGCTTAAAATTTAATACATGAATAAAAAGTGATCTAGAAACTAAACTAAACTAAAAACAATATAGAGATGGACCAACTTCCATTTCATAAAGATAGACAACCATTCCATCTTGAGCCTATAGGGGAAATCTTGCCTTTTGATCTTGCGTAGAAATGAAAAACTTTGCTTATACGATTGCATCAGATCATATAGATACTATTTTTGGGCAGTTCAGGAAAACAATTTATTTCTGTCCGAAAATATTCCAATATCCTAAAAAACACGACACATTGAATGTCTTTAATGTGCGATAGTTATAATCCCAACTTGGGAATTTTCTTAGCTGATAGTGATGACATTAATTTATACTTTTTATGCACCCTCCCCAAGAAAGCTCTAGCCCTAATTCGGGTCAAGCAAGATCAAAAAAGCAAACATGCATCGATTTCAATTATATTTGTTAAGCAAATAAATTTCATAGTAATCAGGAAAGGGAGTTGTTCCCTGCTAATATATTGCCTGTAATGAAAAAACTTAATATATATGCCATACAATGATGTCTTGAATAATGTCTAGGTCAGATGACCAGACCGGACTTGCGAGACAAAGAATACGTATGAGTATGCGTATGAGCTATGCAGGACATTTTTACATTGTTAAAGAGACCAATCAAACATAAAGTGAATCAGAATATATGCCTCGCAATCAGTGGTATTGCATAATAATCAGAATCCTTTTATCATCCATTCTTATGACGATGAGGATAAAATCCCAATATCTGACAATTTCAGACAGTGATTCAGATCAAACAGCAAACAATTTAATAATAATAATTACGATGTAATTCGATGTGTTGAGTTCGTGGTAAATCAACGCTCAAATCTGCAATGACATATGACGCCACCGCCCACACCTCCAAACACAAATCCAACTCATCTGCATTTTCAACAGTCATCGTGTCCGCTTGAGTGTGATGATACCAAAAGTAGCGCTCATTTTCATTATTCAAACTTAATCCTGGAACCCCTTTTTGAACAAAGAGATTAACATCAGTAGTCACACCAAAATCAGACATTGTTCGAAGTAGGGTGGCGTTTATGGGGGCAAGCAGCTTTAAAACCTCTTGAACAATACATGAAGCTCTTTGTGAACCAGCAAAATCCAAACCAAGTGGTTTGAATGTACCAACATCCGATTCAAAGACTGCATTAAATTTGTCCAGTTCATTGGCATGTTGCTCCACATATTGTTTTGCACCAATTAAACCGAATTCCTCAGCAGTCCACAAAACAGTTCGGAGAGTACGCCTGGGTCTCAGATTAAGAAAACGAAGAAGTGCCATAGCTTCCACAGAAATGAACACACCGCCCCCATCATCCATCGCACCTTGACCAACATCCCAAGAGTCTAAATGTCCGGAAATGACGACTACATTGTCTGGACGCTCTCTGCCTTCGATTTCAGCTACAGAATTTCTAGATTCTCTATTTGGAAGAGTGGTATCATTCATGAACAAATTAATAGTCAAATGTTCACCCCGTTTTTGTAAGCGATCCAATAGCTCAGCGTCTTCTATGGTAATGCAAGCGCTGGGAATGCGAGGAACATAGGCACCATGATCAAGCATGCCTGTATGAGGCGAATTGAGAGAGAAAGGGGTCATCGAACGGCTGAGAACTGCAAGGGCACCGACTTCAGCAGCTTTGTTGGCTTGTTTGCTTTTATATGATTCATTGTTAACTACAATTTTTCCTTTTGCCTAAAACAAATAAAAAGACAGACGTTAAAACAAACTTATTTGAAAAATAATAATTTAAATGACATTCATTTCTTTTTTCACCTCAGAGGCACGCGTTTCAAGTTCCTCAAGTCCACTAACAACCAGAACTGGAGCTGTGATTCCTTGAGGAGGTGTTCCAACTGAATAACCTAGTCCAAGAATTGAAAGATCCTTTACTCTTGGGGTCAACAGAGTCGCTATCTCCTCACCTCTTTAAGAATATAAGAAAAAAAATTAGTTAAAAATCTATTTATTTTCCCCAACTTTATATTTTTAATATGCATTTTGCGTAAAATAATACCGACCTGACCCAGTGAGGAACTGATACAGTTTCCCCATGTACATTTTCCAACTTATCTTCCTTCATTTTATTGAGCATGAAATCAATTGAATGTTCTAAATTATCAGTTCCAGCAAGCCGAGAACCAAATTTGTCAACAAAATAACCGAGATTATTGTATGTCCTTCCCTTAAACGCCCCGGATAGGACAGTTTGTATTATTTCATTGCTAACGCCCTGGTATCCTTGTATTTCATATACAAGTTCTTTCGGCAAGTCTTCGCAAGTATCGAAAGATGGTTCCGGAGTGGTTGAAGGTGATTGTGACGGGAAAGGAAGCCAGGGAAATAAACGTGATGAAAAAGCACCCTGTGCAGATGGGTTTGACAAAGATGGAGCCCTTGGAGATGACGTTGCCTCTCTGGATATTTTCGAATTGGCTAGTTTTGGAGAAGCTAAAATATAATTATTGCCACATACCAAGACAATAATTGTAACAAAAAAAAAGTATTTCACCATTAAAAAACTATCATCAAGGATAATGGGAAATTACTACTACAGACAGATTAGAGTAGTTGTAAGTTTGAAACGCGAGGCATGGAATGCAACTGAAACTTACCTAACGAAGTATTCTAGCTTTAATTTGTGGCGGTGGTAGTGAATTTGGATGCTGGAAAGCTAAGAAAGACACCTTTTATACATACATAAATCATCTACTTAACAATCCTACCAAAATTAAAAGTTCATACAACATATTATGTAGCTTGTTTTCGTAATTAAAACTTGTAATTAACGTAACTTTCACTGTTCGTCCTTTACTCAATAACATACTGCACATATATGTATGAACAAAGACGACACATACTAACATCAACATGTACATTAGAATAGCTTTGTATTTTGAATTGTCTGAGAGTCTGATTTTTTAAGAGATAATACAAAACCTGACGACAACTGACAACCGAAAATAGTAACAATAACAATGTTAACACACAAGTATGTACTTACGATGATTCTAAACCAATTAAATCTACTTTGAAAAATAAAAGAGTACATTCTTTAGAATCGAAAAGCATTTTGTCTTCGGTGCAACGTACTACATACGGTATAAAGCTCATGCATGTTTGAAATGTAGTTCGGTGCTACCGAACTAGTTCATCTCTCGACGTCACCCATTTAATTGTAATGCAATACTTACCAGTGAGAATGTAGCCATCTTTTGTTGCAGTGTTGTTTATTTCAAATGGGTAACCATTCCTTTCCAAAACATGGGGCTAAAGTTTGATCAAGATAAAATAGGGTACGGCACAATTATTGAAACTTAAAGTGTGATTAAATATGTCAATCCTTACCGTTTTTGAATATTGATCCGGATGTTTTTTAGATAAAGCTTGGTTGGCTTCGTTGCCACAAGTTGAAAATGGTGCGGACAATTGATCAGATTTAAATGCGGGAGAATTTGGTGCACATATTTTGTAAGGTGTAGTGGTTGCCAGCGCAAAAACATTGGCTACCAAAACAATAATTTCAAACACTCTACAGTGTAAACATTTCATAATTAAGGGTTAGTTTAACCTCTAGTAACAATATTATGGTCGATTTCTTTTTAAATCGAAATTTAAAGAAATGATGTTTAATATTCAGTTTGTTGGTTATTGCCAAAGAACGTTTCTCTAAAAGACTTTCTCGAATAATTGGTCAACATTTTTCAGCACAGCTATTTATTATGACTGCAGGACTGCACAATTAACACCAAAATCACGTTTGACAACCATTAAAATAAGTGTAAAAATGTGTTGTTTTCCTTGTATTTGTGCAATTTATTGCATATAATGCATGAATAATTAATCGCTTGACTAAATTTGAAAGACCTATTCGGATGTCTTTGTTTAATAAATGAGGAAACTAGATGTTTATTTTGTTGTTATATTTCATAACATATTTCTCTGTGTTTTTATGGTTGATTTATGCAGTAGCATGCATGCTTCAGTGTTAATGTAATCAATACGCTAGATTTTGCCACTTGCATACATGACATCCACATGATGAGTCAAAAATCCGACATTATTGAATGATGCAGTCTTTTTAATTTTTTCCTTTTTTTACAAACATTCTAAACCAAATCCTATAAATATTTAAATCGAAAAGGAAAATTTGCCGAAATTTTCGAAATTATGCATAACTTAATGCAACTGAAAAGTATGATAATGTCAGTTAACAATTTTTCTATTTTTTCCTGTTTTCTTAATATCTGAACCAAGTCCTTTAAATATTTACATGGGCGAAGAAAACTCGCCAATTACTGAATGCAACTGAAAACCAGTACCCGTATAATGTCAGTTGACAGTTTTTTGTAACTTTTCCTGTTTTTATGGAAAATTTTAAACCTAGGTATATAAATATTTAAATCAGCAAGGAAAATTTGCCGAAATTTTTGAAATTATGGATAACTTAATGCAACTGAAAAGTATGATAGTGTCAGTTTACAGTTTTTCTTCTTCAAATTTTTCCTGTTTTCTTATAATCTGAACCAAGTTCTATAAATATTTACATGGACGAAGAAAACTATCCAATAACTGAATGCAACTGGAAACCAGGATAATGTCAGTTGACAGTTTTTTATAACTTTTCCTGCTTTCATGGAAAATTTAAACCAAGTCTTATAAATATTTAAATCAGCAAGGAAAACTTGGCGCAAATTTAGAAATGATGTATAATAACTGAATGCAACTGTAAACCGTCCAACGTCAGCCACCTTGAGGTATTTCTAGCCGGGATTACTTTACATCAGATCAAAATCTGGAATCCAACTTTTACCATTTTTCTCACATATGGAACATTTATAATATTCTTTAGAACTGATAATATTGATATCTATTTTTTTGAATTGGTTTGCTATTCCACAGAATTAATTCGATAGTTTATCTGTGGTATACTTTAACCAGTACGATTAATATAATTTATATTTACAATTGTTATAAGATAAATATCGAAAATTACAAACCCTTAATAATCCGTCGAACCCTAGTAATAAAACATAATCTATTATAATTTCATGTTTCTTTGTTCTCTCAGCTGTTGTACCTAAGATATATCAACAATTTCAAGAAAATCATCCAAAAATTGTTATCGATAACTTTTTAAGTTGCTTGCGGCTCTCGTAATTATTTTGCTTTTACGAAATAGTTTATGTAGCACCTACTAATAATTAAGTGCATATTATACATGTATGTAATATTATGCTGTTCTCGTTTTTTAACTGATTGTTCATGTTAAATTTAATAAAAGTTTTGTAATTTGTTTGGCAAGAACTACATATGTTTAAAAAACACTGACCAGTTTGCAATTATTTCAATCAAATTTTGTTTATTAATTCACCTATATTGTTTTTTTCTCTACGATTTTATATAAAATATAAGAGAAAGCCATAAGTTAAATGGTTGTTCATAATGTTGAAAGTACCTTTTCTGTAGACAACTCTGAGCTTACAAAATAACTTACATGACATATTAAAATTGAAAATAATGCTTTTTATGGACAACTACGTATTTTGTACTACCTATAAAATGGACATTACATTAAGCTAATATATGTTATATTAGTATTTGCGTAATTTGTTTTTTGTCATTATATATTTCAGAGTAAACAACTTTGCATAATTATTTTTAAATACGCAGAAGAAATAAGCAAAGGGTGTGGCATTATGAGCTTAGTCATGCACGTTTCTACTTGACAAATTTTTATATAGTTGATTGTCACCATAACTAACTGTTCATGAGACTTTCAGAATAAAGGTATTATTGTCCCTATTAAAATCAAGTTTTACAACAAATGTTTACAACTCAACATATAATTTGAATTTAACATATGGTTTCGAAGATTGAGTTAAAAAAAGAAATTGGTAATTTAACAAACAAAAAGATCTGTTGAATTTATACAACAGCTCGTAGATGAAATCGATAGATATCGTGACGTTATATTCTTAATTAAAAAAACAAGAAGTTTGCTATTCAAAAAATATTAATACATTCCTATTTATTCCTATACTACAATGTCGTCACAAAATTGTTCAAAACGTAGTGCACAAAATTTACTTCTTCGTGTTTTAATACACATCGTTAGCGTTTTTGTTATTCAATGTAGCAAAGATAAATTAACTGCAACACTAGCCGCAACTCCACAAATTGACATGGACATCTCTAATGCCTTTTCTGAATGTACAATTCATGTTATCAATTTCCATGGTTTAGATATATCGTTTCAAACTCAGGCACAACCCATCATTCTGTGGCGATACACCTCGCGTAATGGTGAGCTATATTTGTATCCTATTGAAATCAAAACAAATCTCGATTTTTTGATCGAAAATACTGAAAAAAATATCAGATCAAGTGTTGGGTTGACACAAGCAATAACGTATAAAAATGAAACCACGTTAAACATATATGAATTAAGTAAACACTATGTACGTCGCATAGCCGACAAGAAATTTCGGTCAGCAATTAAAAACACAAAATGTGATGCTAGTATTTACCTAAATCTACCAAGCCCAAAGACTCAAGCTTATATGTATGATAAAGATGCGTTTTTAAAGTTTCTAATAAAAGATCCGTTCTGGATTAACTTAAAAACACGTAAGAAAGTTAAATATTTGAGCACGAATATCGTGAACACAGTACCCAAATATGTTTTACTTATTTGTACGATACACAGAGGTTCAAATTGTCAAAGTTTCAATCAAAATTACTGGATTTCCGCGGTTATGTACGAACGGGAAATAATTAGCTTAAACCAAAACATAATGATTTTAAAAGTGCTGGAAAATCTTGAAAAAAACTTGTATGTACTTTGCCCATATTGTGACCCACTACATCCAATCAATCTAATACTAGCAGATAAAATGCATGAAAGGAACCCAAGAGAACTATCCGACCACTATTTAGATTATATAAAGCGCCCTTCACATAATCCGCCTTCAATTGACGTAATACTTTTGTGGTACGTGGGTATTTACCATAACGACTTAGTCCGAAAAAATAGACGACACAAAAGAGCAGTTCTGGAGTATGTTAGCAAAATAAAGTTATTGGAAGTTTCTACAATCCAGACTTTGGCAGATGTGCACATAATTTTTCATTTACTTTCGGAAAACTCAACGATTCATCTTCATGACACGGATGACACTGATCTAAGATATAGCACGGCATATCTTCCAATTTACTCAAATGGTGGATACAAGTATATTGAATATCATCCAAATTTCCGTCCTGCGCTAATGAGGGATACTCAAACAAATTTGGGATTCTTTCAAGATGTAGGTTTATTATTTCGTGGACAGAAGTTAAAGTTCGTAAGTTGTCACCATGAGCAATCTTCTTGGATAAACCGCCTAATGGAATTAGTGACTGTGTTCGATGTTTATATCTGGTTAATGTTAATAAGTTTATGCATCGTTACTTCACGAATGATGAAATATATATCCCAGTCGATGAACACTCTAAACAAGCAAAGTGTTTCATTTGGAGATACGTGTTTTCAGTTGTATGCATCGGTACTGGATCAATCCTCTGGTTTATTTGCTAATAAACTGATACGAAAACATCCCACTTTCTATTTGTCTTTTGCATTTATACCACTTGTCTTCTTTTATGTGAACAACTTATACAAAGGCAATACCATTACAAAACTTACACTTGACACACCTCTGATTCCGTTTGATACGTTGAATAGTCTAGTCGAAAATAATTTTGAAATATTAGTTCGTAGATACCGAATGTTTTTCAGTACCTACGAAAAGAAAATTTTAAATATAACGACGGATTTTGTTCAAGATAGCGCACACGAAGCTTTTCCTATTGTTTCTGAACT